>OX393550.1:115955129-116072629 GCA_947650365.1 Chamaelirium japonicum
ATGATTATCTTAGCCTAGATAAGACCCTCACCAATTTTCATCAAATTCCAAAACTCCTAGGTGGATCAAAATGAGGGCAGCTCATTTTCTCCACCCGTAGCTCACAGCTCAATGTAACATTCCTCTCTCTCTCTCCGTCTTTCTCTCTCTCTCTCTTTTTATATATATATATATATATATATATATATATATATATATATATATATATATATATATATATATATATATATGTATATATATATATGTATATATATGTATATATATATATATATGTATATATATATATATATATATATATATATATGTATATATATATATATATATATATATATATATATATATATATATATATATATGTATATATATATATATAGGTGCATGCTATGCTGCAGGATGCGGTACGTGCGGTACCTGTTAGAATTGGTGAGGTCTACAGCTCGTAAAACCTATAGTTTAGCTATGTACAATTGATAGTATAGGAATGCATATTGGTACGTACCTTAGTACGTGTTCTGATTACAGAACAGAGAGCCATGGCTACATGGTAATATATCCACTTGAGTGGGAGACTCAAGGGACTGGTCCCATGTAACCTAAATACGTTCGCAGCTCTGATAAGGGTTGGTCGCTCTATCAGGATAAGCTGTTGGGATGCCAGAGCGTGGGTGTCTCCACCACGGTCATTACCAGGCACAGTGTCTGTGGCCGAACGGAACCAACACGGTGCACAGATCGGTGAGCAGACACCGGTGCACTAAACCGTGTTTCTGCTTAGGGTAAAACGGTCCTAAACCCTGAGGAACCATGTCTGGTGGACTAACCAGTTGTGTGGTGCTTTGGCACACCAATGTGTGAGGATCCGGATGCAGTGATCCAAAACCACGGTATACTGGGTTACCCGGCTGGCGTTGCATCAGCGTGTCACTCCTGTAGGCTATCCACACCCCTAACGGGAGGTGCATTCCTTGGTCTGACCTACGTCGTATTAAACCCTGGCCAGGTGGTCATCAGTTGGACTGATGATGGATCCGGTTGCTCAGAAGAGTAATCGGAGGTACGATGTATGTGGTCAACCTGGAAGGAACCGAGTCATATGAGCACTCGAGTCTGACGATATTCTCCACTGCTCAAGTTGCATCATGGCACCAGTGGAGGGACAACGGGTTTACCATACTAAGCGGAGAGCAGGGGTATGAGGGAGAACATAGTAAGTCCGAGGGAATTGGAGTGCAGCCTGCGTCGCACTCTGGGTGGCTACGCAGGTTAACTCGGACTCAGAGGATCGATGGTACACTCGGGTAGTGTGTCGATCGAGTCTGAGTTGGAAGCCATGAACCCTGGTCCCTGAAGGTTCCACCTTATCGACATTATGTACGGTTCTTATACTATCTCCTCGAAACACAGAATGTAGTTAGAGGAAGCGAGAAGTCCAAGCCTACGCTCCGTGAGTGCTTCACACTAGTGCACGGTAGATGCGTAGCTACGTGTGTGCACTAAGGGAAAATCCTAGGTTAGTGCAGAGACGCATGTAGCAATTCCCCAAGCCTACGCTCCGTGAGTGCTTCGCACTAGTGCACGGTAGATGCGTAGCTACGTGTGTGCACTAAGGGGAAACCCTAGGTTAGTGCAGAGACGCATGTAGCAATTCCTTGTCATAAGTGGACTTTGCCACATGGGTGCGATACACCGGGATATGTTGCGAGTTGACTAGTTGACTTTACTAGGGGCACCCTACGGAAACCTCAGAGAATAGTGAAATCACTGGTGCACTTCACTTATGTGTGCCTAGCAAAGTCTCGTACATGAGGAACGGCCAACTAGTGACAGAAGGGCGTTTTGGTCATACCATGCGCCACTATGCACTAAGGGGGCCGGCCCTAAGTGTTGAGAGACTGGTCAAGGCCGGCCCTATTAGTTTCAGGAGGTTGATGCCTCCGATGAAAGGGCCGGTCATGAGGCGCAGAAAACGGGCTGGTTTTGACCGTTTTCGAAAACAAGGAAAAGATAGAGATAAAAGAAGAGATATATAGGGAGAAGTTTGAATCAGTCAATCCTATACGCTAGGCTTATCCATAAGGATAAGGCCGGCCCTATATAAGGAATAGGGAGAGAGGGGGGGACGAAATTAATGAGCCATGCAAGCCTAGGGCCGGCCCAAGCCATGGGGGAAACCCTAGCCACCCCCTCTCCTCTCTTCGCATCTCCTCTCTCGTCTCTCTCTCCCTCGCTTGCGCCATTGGATGGCGACTCGTCTTCCTCACGTGGTGTTTCATAGAAGGAGAAGGCTCGTCATATGGAGGCACTCAGAGATCCATCGACGAGGTGCCGTGCATCGTGTGAGATCTGGTGAACTAGAAGGCGTCTCCCGCAACCTTTTGCTGTCCAGAATCTGTACAGAAAATCAGCGTTGTTTCTATGATTCCGGGAGCTACAGAAGTCCAAACGATGTGAAACTTGTTGCAAAAGTTGTGTATCGAAGTTGGCTACCTACAGTCCAAATTTCAACCCAATCGGAGTTCGGAAATAAAAGTTATAGCTGTCGCACCAAAGCTATGTTGAGCAGATCCGTAGCCCGTCTCCATCAACAAAGAAGAAATTTGTCGTGGTGAAAGATTCCGCACGCAGGTATGATCTCTAACAAGTAGATCTAACATAATTAGAACATGCATACATACTAGATTGTTCTTTCGCATTAGATCGTCGTTAGGGGTTCGCGTAGTTGCCATGCTAGATTCATACACGCATATGTAGATCGTTTCGATGAAAATTTTGATATGTAACGCACACCGCTCACGGTCCTCGGACCTTCAATTTGCTTCCGCTGTGGGCCTCTACCATGGATTTATTTCCAACAATACCGCATCGCAGTCGTCTGATGCACGCGCTGCATGCATCGCATGCACGCAACAGTGCATCAGACGGCTGCGGTGAGGTGCCACACTTACCGCATGCCGCATTATAGCATTTCTCTCTCTCTCTCTATCTATATATATATATACTAAAATGGAAGCCTCTCTCCCGTGTTGTGACACGTGGACGTCTTTTAAAGAACCATAATCATTCTTCCATGTGTGAACACGGCTCAGTCTTAAATCCTATTAAAAACCTACCATAAAGATAATAAAACACTCATTCAATGGCATTTAATTATCATTGATATTAATCTCTATCTCTCTCTAATAAGTGAATCACACTCACTTTAGATTTCATACTTCTTCGAACAATTGTGATGTCATCTCTGCCAAATGGCTATGCATCAAGTTCATCTGGGCATTGCCCAGGTTTCTTACTTGTATATATATATATATATATATATATATATATATATATATATATATATATATATATATATATATATATATATATATATATATATATATATATATATATATATATATATATATATATATATATATATATATATGGTGATCGTCCCCCTCTCACTCTCTACTCTCCACCGGTGGGGGTTCCTGTCGCCACCGACGGTGCGATTCTCTGTAGGGTTGTGAGGAGAGCTCTGCCAGGTATGGTTTGTTGGAATTGGATCCGCTAATCAGAGTCGCAGCGGAAGCAAAAGAAAGATCCAAAGATCATACGGTGTATGTTTCATTACAATTTCGCTATAAAACAATCTACATGCAAATCTATGATCTTAGCATATGTGCGGACACCCTAGAGGCATGCTACGATCTATGGAAGACATGAATGTATCTAGTTAGGTATTTAGATTCATCATACCTTATGGATCTATGATCCGGAGATGACGGAACGATGAAGAACCGCACTTGAATCGCAAGGGAAACTATCGGATAGCACCTTATCCTTTGCGAATTGAAGAATCTTCGAAATCCCATCTCTGAGTGCACGGATTTCGAGCCGACGGAGGAATCCGTTGCGAAGACGATGGCGAGCCGCGAGATCTCCTCCTCTCTCTTTCTCTTCTTCCTTATCCTTCCTTCCTCTTCCTTCTCCCTTCTTCTTCCTCTCTTTTCCTTGGCCGAAACCACAAAGGAGGAGGCTAGTAGGGGGGTTCGGATTTTCTAGAGGAGAGGAACCATAGGGCCGGCCCCTCCCTCTCCCTATTCCTATATAGGGTCGGTCTCCCATGGATCCAAGGAGGCTTGGGCCGGCCCCTAGGTGGATAGGGATAAGCGGGGGCGATTTTTAGGGATTCCGGGTGTCTATCGTGAAGCCTGGACGAAAACGCCCTTCACGAAAAGCGAAAAACTGAAAGAGAGACTGAATGAGGTGCGCTACTCGGAATCGAATTCCGTCAGCGCCTGTGAGCTCCTGGAATTATTCCGCTCAATCTAAGATCCGTATTCAATGTGTTCTGAGCCATATTTCAGTATTTACCAAAATACCCCTACAGCCCGTAACACATGTGAATTAGGTTCTTTGGCTCCGGGATTGCGCTCCATCGCATGCTACTTCGCATCCAACGTATCCAACTAGGTCGGGGAACAATTCCTATACACAACGATAGGGTGGAACCTTTAGGGTTCAGGATCTCTAGCTCCAACCGGATCCTTGATTAACTGTTCCGGTGACACACCGAAAGTTCCGTTAATCAGCCCTAATCCGATTAACCCGCGTAGCCACCCAGAGTGCGACGCGAGTTGAACTATAGTGATCCTAAACTTATGTTACTCCCTCGTAACCCTGTTCTCTACTATACTCCGATAATCCTTAGTCCCTCCTATTACTGGTGCCATGATACGACTCAGGCGGTGGGGAGCACTGTCAAATCCCGATCGATCATCTGACTAGGGTTTGATGACTTATCATCTATAACACCACACACCTTTCGGTGCTATGCCTAGCATCCGGAACATCGTCAGTCATACTGATAACCACCAGGCCTGGGTTAACTGTGTGGACAGATTGACTCATCAAAACGCACCCATCCAACACTGGACGTCGGATAACCTATAGGAATTACATGTCACTCAAGTGCCAGCCGGGTAACCCAACGTACCGTGGTATTGGACTATGGAAGGTCCGCACACGTTGGCACATCAAAGCACGACACAACTGGTTGGCCCAGTGTACATGGTCTCTCAGGGTTAAGGACGGATTATCTATAGTAGTAAGACGGTTTCTGCACCAGTATCTGAATCAATGAACTGTGCACCATCTTGGTTCCTGTTCAACACGATCATCGTGCTTGGTCAGGTGAATGGGAATCCCACATTCCCGTGGTGAAGACTTCACCACATCCTCTACCTGCCAACAACTTGTTCTCGGTGAAGCGACCAGCATCACCTAAGCTGTGAACTAGTTCTAGGTCTACACAGAACTGGTCCACTGGGTTTCCCAAGCATGGATCCTCCATGCGCTTCAGTGCACTGCCTACTGTGTTCCCTAGGGTCCTTTTATTATATGAGTATTATCATACACCAGAGTAGTATTCTAATTAAAGCAATAACCAAAGCCATCTTTATTAATGTTAATACAGAAATTCCACGCTAAGGACACACAAGCTATAACAATCTCCCACTTGGCCTAGCGAGGAAAAACAGTCTTAACTCCCATGGCATCCACGTGCTTCTCAAAAGCCTTGGTCGGTAACGCCTTTGTGAAAGGGTCCGACATGTTATCTGCAGACGCCACCTGAGTCACTGCAACCTCCCCTCGCTTCTGCAAGTCCCGGATAATGTAGTATTTTCGCTCGATATGCTTGCTTTTCTGGTGATATCTTGGCTCCTTGGATTGTGCTATCGCTCCACTATTGTCACAGTAAAGGATAATAGGATCTTGAGCTCCCGGTACGCATCCTAAGTCCGTGAGGAACTTCTTGAGCCACACCGCCTCCTTAGCTGCTTCGCACGCCGCAACGTACTCAGCCTCTGTCGTCGAATCCGTGATGCATCCCTGCTTTACGCTCCTCCAACTGTCAGCTCATCCTACTAATGAAAACACAAACCCTGACGTCGATCTCCTGGATTCTGGATCTGACGCAAAGTCAGAATCCGTATATCCAATCGGCATCAGTTCCTGTGAAGAGTAAACTAACTCATAATCTTTCGTCCTACGGAGATACTTGAGTATACTTTTCACAGCAGTCCAGTACACTGGACCCGGATTTGACTGATACCTGCCCATCATGCCTACTGCATAGCATATATCTGGTCTCGTGCACTGCATAGTATACATCAGACTCCTTACAGCCGAAGCATAAGGTATCTTCTGCATCTTTGCCCTCTCCTCAGAAGTCTTAGGACCCTGATCCTTGGATAATTTCATTCCATGTCTGAATGGAACTAGTCCCTTCTTGGAGTTGTGCATGCAGAATCTGACCAAGATAGTATCTATGTAGGCTGACTGTGACAGCGAGAGAGTCTTGTTCTGACGATCTCAAGTTACCTTGATCCCCAGAACATAACTCGCTTCACCTAGGTCTTTCATGTCAAATTGAGAGGATAACCACACCTTCACTGTAGACAACGTTCCAACATCGTTTTCGATAAGCAGGATATCGTCTACGTAAAGCACTAGAAAAACTACTGCAGTCTTATCGCTCCTTTTATGAATACATGGTTCATCCACATTCTGCTCAAATCCATAAGACTGGATAGCCTGATCAAAACGCATGTTTTAACTTCTGGATGCTTGCTTCAGTCCATAAATGGACCTTTGCAACTTGCACACCAGACTTTCCTGACCTTTTGCGACAAAGCTTGGAGGTTGAGACATGTAGATATCTTCTTCCAAATCCCTGTTGAGGAATGCGGTCTTGACGTCCGTTTGCCATATCTCCCAATCATAATGGGCTGCAATGGACAAGAGAATCCGGATAGACTTAAGCATAGCCACTGGTGAAAAGGTTCGTCATAGTCGATCCCTTCTCGCTGGGTATAACCCTCAGCGACTAGTTTAGCTTTGTAAGTCTCAACGGTACCATCCGGACCTCTTTTTTTTTGTACACCCACTTACACCCAATAGGTTTAATGTTGTGAGGTGGTGTTACAAGTGTCCAGACCGAGTTTTGGGACATCGATGTCAGTTTTGCCTCCATGGCTTCCTGTCATTCTGCATGGTCAGAGGATACCATCGCTTCGTCATAATTCAGGGGATCATCCTCCTGAAACTCTGGATCTACCATAAAGGCTTCTCCAATATATCTATCAGGAGCACTTGTGGTCCTCCCACTGCGACGAGCCTGCGGTGGTTCTATAGGAGTCGATTCTACAGTATCGTTAATCTTAGTGGTATCGGCTCCCACTACATTTTCTGTCTGTATACTCCCATCAGTACCAAGCAATTCTTCAAGAACTACTTTACTGGTGGGCTTATGGTCTATTAAATAATCCTGCTCCAGGAATATGGAGTTCATCGAGACGACAACCTTTCTATCCTCAGGATCATAAAATAAACCACCTTTTGTCCCTTTTGGATACCCAACGAACAGACATACCTTAGTTTTTGACTCCATCTTATCTCGCTTGTCCTTCCGCACATGTGCTGGACAACCCCAAATCCTAAAGTGCTGTAGGCTTGGCTTTTGCTTCAACCACAGCTCCCAAGGAGTCAGGGGTACTGACTTTGATGGAACAAAGTTCAAAGTATATGATGCCGTCTCTAGGGCATATCCCCAAAAACTAGGTGGCAATATTGCATAACTCATTATAGTCCGAACCATGTCTAACAAAGTTCGGTTTCTCCTCTCAGATACACCATTTTGTTGTGGTGTCCCTAGTGCAGTCAACTGGGATACGATCCCATGCTCACGCAGGTACCCAATAAATTCATCAGATAGGTATTTGCCTCCTCAATCCGATCGAAGAGACTTGATACTTTTACCCGTCTGCTTTTCTACTTCAGCTCTGAACTCCTTGAACTTATCAAAGGATTCAGACTTCCGTCGCATTAGGTATATGTATCCAAACCTCGAGTGATCATCCGTGAAGGTGATGAAATACTTGAAGCCTCCTATAGCTCGGACACTTATGGGCTCATATACATCAGTGTGTACCAACTCTAATACCTCCTTAGATCTGCTACCTTTGCCTCGGAAAGATCTTTTAGTCATCTTGCCTTCCAGGCAAGACTCACACGTCGGTAGGCTTTCTGAAACATCTGGACTTAAAAGTCCTACCTTAACCAACCTGTGAATCATGTATGAGGCTATCTGTCCAAGCCTTAGATGCCAAAGGAGTGTTGGATTATCTGAGGGATTTTTCCTTTTAGATGAATTAATCACACAAGCTTCAGTTATGTTATCCTGCTTATGATTGGAGTTAATTACATAAAGACCATTCTATATCTTTCTCTTACAAACAAAGGAACCATTCAATTTAATTGGCACACCAGAAGCATCAAATAAAACTGAAAAACCTTCATTATTCAATAAGGAAACAGAAATTAAATTTCGTCTCAAGGACGGTACATAAAGTATGTCTCTACGTAATAAACTTCTTCCATCAAGGAGCTGCAAGATGACATCTCCAACTGCTTCAGCCTCTGCCACGACCTTAGTTCCCATGCACAGTATTATCTCTCCATCATCTAGTTTTTTTTATCTCCTTGAACCCCTGCAAATTATTGCAAGCATGGTTAGTGGAACCAGAATCCACAATCCACGAAACTGGAGAACAACTGGATGCTACAAGGGATTCCACTATGTGGATTTGAGATATACCTGTCTCAGCCTTCTTGGGAGCCGCACGGTAGTCGCCCTTCCAGTGCCTCTTCTTGCCGCATCGGAAATATTTTTTTTTGGGCTTTGCCGGACCATTCTGCTTAGGAACCTGCAACTGCACCTGACCCATCTTCACGGGCTTTTTAGACTTTCTTTTCTGAAACTTGCCCTTGGCTTTCAGAGAAGAATTCCGCTCTATGTTCAGGGATTGGGCTCCTGCCTTCATCCCGTCCTCTGCCGCCTGGAGCGCCGCTAGGAGCTCTGCGTTAAACATCTCCAACCGGTTAAGGTTGAAGTTGGTAACGAAGCCCTCAAATGCTCCTGACATAGACGCGAGAAAAATATCGGTCTGGATCTCTGCATCAAAGATGACATCGAAGGAACCAAGCTCGTTCACATAGCCAAATAATTTCAACATATGATCCTGAACTAAAGTCCCCTCTGCCATCTTCGTGGACACCAATTTCTTGATGGTCAGGTAACGAGTTACCCGACTACGACCCTCGAACATTTCCTTTAGGTAGAGCATCATGTCTAAAGCAAAGGCCATGTCTTCGACTTGCTTCTAAAGGACGGTCTATAAAGATGCCACTATGTAGCTGTGTGCGCGGAAAAAGATCTGGGTCGTCTTTATTGCGAATCACACGAGATTACAGAGTGGCCGGGACCCGGGGGGCTCGGGTGTAGCGAGTCCGGGTGCGGTGACTATTTGATCAGGAGATTGTGGGAGAGATCCTCTGGAGGGTCCCTTTGATCCGCGTCTCCACGTGGTATTCGTGCGAGAGCTCTGAAGGGGTGGCCCAGGACAGAGGTCTTTCAGGGTGAGGGTTTCTTGAGAGGCTAAGGAATATCGGTCGTTGATTTTGTCCCGTCCGTGCTTCGCGCTTTCTCGGCTAAGGAGGTTTTGGGCTTTATTCCTCGGTCTTTGTGTCTTCCTCGATCCTTGCTAGACATCGGCATCCTTGATCGTCGGTTCACGGCGTCGATCGTGCTTTTGGTGTCGGCTTTGGCTTTGGCTTTTGGCTTTGGCGTTGCTTTGGCATAGCTCTGGCTTTTGCTTTGCTTTGGCGCTTGCGCTTGAACGTAGACGGGTAGAGGCTTGTGATGCTTTAGTTCTTCCGGACTTCGCATCGTATCGGCTAGAACGTGCGGTGCTTTGCTCGTGACCATCGTAGTTGCTTGGCTTTGGCACGTGCGTTGCTTTGGCGCAGGCTTTACCGGTGCGTTTGCTTTGGCTTCTTGCGTTGGCTTTGGCTTTAGCTTTGACTCGATCTTCTTCTTGAACGGTGATGGCTACTTCTTCAAGACTTCTTTATTCTTCCGGCTTCCTCGACGGTTGTGGCGTCGGCTTGACTTTTCGACGGGGGTAGCACCGATCTTTGTACGACGGTTGTAGCGTCGGCTTTTGTTGATGAAGATGGCGGGGGTAGCAGCGATCTCCGTGCGATGGTTGTAGCATCGGCTTTTGTTGATGAAGACGGGGGGGTAGCACCGATCTCCGTGCGACGGTTGTAGCGTCGGCTTTTGTTGATGAAGACGGCAGGGGTAGCACCGATCTTCGCACGACGGTTGTAGCGTCGGCTTTGTTGGTGAAGACGGCGGGGGTAGCACCGATCTCCGCACGACGGTTGTAGCGTCGGCTTTTGTTGACGAAGACGGCAGGGGTAGCACCGGCTTCAGGCCTTCTTCTCCAAGCTTTCTTCTTCGTGCGAGGAGTCGACGCCTTTGTTGAAGACGACGGGTGTTGTCGGCTTCGATCTTCTTCTCCAGCCTTTGCTTATGGCTTCTTCGGAGTTGATGAAGATCGTTGGAGAAGTCGGGATGACGACGACTCCGGATCTTCTTCTCCAAGC
Organism: Chamaelirium japonicum; assembly: GCA_947650365.1. NCBI lineage: Eukaryota > Viridiplantae > Streptophyta > Magnoliopsida > Liliales > Melanthiaceae > Chamaelirium > Chamaelirium japonicum. Next base: position 115,965,624 of record OX393550.1, read on the forward strand.
TTTCTTCTTCGTGCGAAGAGTCGAAGCTTTGATCTTCGAGTGCAAGGTCTTCACGTTGATGAGGACTTGAAGGGCCAAGGATTCCCGTAGGACGTGCTTGTCGTGCCTCGTGAAGCCTTTGGTCTTCAAGCGTTGGAGCTTCTCTTGCAGAGCCCTTTCGTCTTCAGCCTACGGACCTTTGATGCCTTCCCCCACCCCTTCTATTTATAGGCAAAGGGGGGCGATTAGGAGAGATATGGCTGAAATCTTTTTGTTTCATCCAATATCTCCCCCCATAACCATCAAGATATTGTTCCCTTATTTGGGGAAACAAACTCGATCCCCTCCTTTTTAGTTGGGGTGGTTACGGGCAAGATGTGACTTGATATTTGAAGATACGTCGTCATCTTTGCACCTTCCGATCGCATGGCGACACGACGTCATCTTGTCCGTCGGATCGAAAGATCGTCGCGGATCTACGGTTGTGTAGACGTCCACGCCACCTCCCCCCGCATTGAGGCGGTCAGGATTTTTTTTCCCTTTTCTTTTCCTTTCTCTTTCTTTTTTTTTCTTTTTTTTTCTTTTCTTTTCTATGGCCGGCCCCACCTCCCCATGGGGAGGGGGGCATGGTTTTCCATGAAGCGGCCCCCCTCTTTTTGGGTTCGGGTAGCGGGTCCGGTGGGACCCGTTTGCTTTTGAGTCGGGCCATGGCATGCGAATTGAGTTCGCACGCGGGCCGAGTTCGCATGCGGGCCGTTGTGTGTGGGCCAGGTTTCGCATGTGGGCCGTTGTGTGCGGTCCAAGTTTCGCATGTGGGCCGTTCTGTGTGGGCCAAGTTTCGCGTGCGGGCCATTGTGTGCGGGTCAAGTTTCGCATGCGGGCCATTGTGTGTGGGCCAAGTTTCGCGTGCAGGCCGTTGTGTGCGGGTCAAGTTTCGCATGCGGGCCCATTTTGTGTGAGCCGGGTTTAGCATGCAGGCCCATTTTGTGTGTGCGAGTCGGGTTTGACCCGAAGGCCGTTGAGTGCGGGCCCGTTTTACGTGTGCAAGTCGGGTTCGACCCGTGGGCTAATTTCGATGCCCACAAATGCCCCCTCAAGTTCGAGTGCGCCCACGGGAAACGCGTAGCGCTTGGACTTGAGTCGCGTATTCATGTGGGTTCAGGTCTTTATAAGGACCCCCGTTTCTTTGTTTCTCTTCATTGTTGACGATTCCCGGCGGCTTGGAGACGAAGGCTCTTGCTAGGGTTTCTTGCTTCACGACGATGACGCGGAGGATGAAGATGGTCACGCCATGGAGCTCGAGAAGGAAAGGAGATCATCGGATCGCGGAGGGCGGAGGGTCGCAGGCGAGGTGGTCTTCCTCCTCCTCCTTCTTCTTCTTCTTCCTGGTTCTGGACGGAGCGGCAGTGGCAGCGAGGGCCGCGGTGGCCGGTGCTGTGGGGCGTGCGGGGTAGCGGTAGCGGCAGCGTAGGCGGCGCGCGCGCGGGGTAGCGGCAGCGGCAGCGGAGGCAGCGCGTGCGCGGGGCGCGAGGGCCAGCACAGCAGCGGCAGCGGTGGTGGCACGCGCGTTGGGCGCGGGGCCCAGCACAGCAGCGGCGATGGCGCGCAAGCTGTGCGCGGGGGCCGGTGCAGCAGCGGTAGCGGCGGCGGCACGGTCGCGCGCGCGGGGGGCGGGGGCAGCAGCAGCGCGGCGCGGCAGGCAGGCCGGTGGCCGGCGCGGCACAGGCGCGGCCGGGGCGGGCGGGCGCGGTAGGGTGGCCGGTGGCCGGGTTGGCCGAGGCCCACAGCCCCCTCCCCCCCCCCCCCCCCCCCCCCCCCCGCGGGTTTTAACAGGAGAGAGGGGGTTGCGGTTTTTTACCGTGGCCCCCCTCCTGTTTCTTCGTTTTCGCATACGGGGCCTGCGGCTTTTTAGCCGAGGCCCCCCTTGTTCCTTCGTTCTGGCATTCGGGGCCTGTGGCTTTTTAGCCGAGGCCCCCACCCTTTTTTTTTTGCGCTATTCGACACGTACTTTTCTCGTCATCTGACTTGGGTTTCGCCTTCCTTCTCTTTCCAGGTCTCGGCGTTACGGGAGTTTTCTGAGTTCTGGCTGGATTGTCGATGCGGTCTCCCACTGGAGTATGCATCTTCGTTTCCCTTTTGCGCCAGTCTTCCACCATCGTGCTTCGAGACAGGAGAACAGACCATCGGTACTTCAGCTTTTGACGCACGAGCGAATTCGTGAGGATGGCGTGGCCGACGGTTCTTGTCGTGTGTTGAAACTTGGCGAGAGTATCCTTACTGACGAAGGATCTTCACGGCAGGTCGTTCGACCGAGTTTGGCGTTACCGTTCCACCACACTGGCAAGGAGTCGGTTTCGGTCCCCGTTGTTGCTTTGAAGATATGCTCCCGCTGTATGTGATGGGGTGTGGAGATTCAACCGCATGGAGATGTCATATATCTGGGAGGTTTTCAGGACTAGATGAGAGAGCTGTCTGGCGCTTTAGAGGCAGAGCCAGGAAAGGAGTGTCTGGCGAGGTTCGTGGAGCCAGCTTGCTGGGAGTACAGCCGATTGGATGGTATGTATCGGCTCTTTACGAGCAGTGGTGCCCTGAGACCAACACTTTTTTGATCGGAGCTGGTGAAATCGGGATCACCCTTTGTGACGTGCATATTATCTCTGGATGTCCAGAAGTTCGGAGCTACTATCAGGAGGAGGTTCCTTCTTTGGAGGTCTTGACGGATCCACACGAGTCTCCTAGCTTCTGTCTTTTGCTTTTTAAGGCATACGCTATCATAGCAGCGCGTGGGCAGTCAGATCGTGTACTCCACTCAGCTTGGGTGGACTTCTGGTTTCGAGGAGACTATCGCCATGTCCCTCCTTTGAGTCACCCGATGTGGAGGTACGCATCGTCGAAGAAACCGGCACCTGGCACTTTCCGACGGCCGATTGAATCTTTAAGAAAAGAATGGTGCTCAATGGCTATGGTGCAGCGTCCCTAGGAGGTATTGGGACTGGAGGAATGCAGTGACGTTTGGCGTGCTGCTTACTGGTCAGCAGGGTTGGTACTTTTTCTTTGCCGCTTGGCTCTGCCCTGGAATGGGGATGTGATACGCCCTGGGACCTTTCTTGCGGCCGCTCGGATGGTGAACGGATAATTTCTTAACCTGGCGCCGGCGATCCTCTGCTCGTTGTACCAAGGGCTTAGTGGAACATACTGGAGTCTATCGAGCGCGGATAATGCAAGAGGGAAAGTAGGCAGAGCCAGTTCCTTTTTCCCCCTGCATTACCTTTATGGTTGGATCGGGCTTTATTTTCCGAAGGGGATCTTTGCAGCGCGTGGACCTTCGACCTCGGTGCCCTTCCTTTCTTGTGTAGGAGGTGTGATGAATACTTATTATGCGTGGGAGCGTCCGAAGCCCAGTGCTCGAGAGTGGTTGAGACGTATGGGCCCTTCTGACTTTGACTTTGTATCAGAGAATGCACTTGCACCTTCTACAAGATCCTTGGTATGTGATGGGCCGGAGATGCCCGAGCACTTGTACTGGAGTATGGTACGTTGCAAGCCCGGGTATCTCGTTTGGCGTCGTGGGGATGCAGTGGAGGTGGCACGGTACTCTCCCCACCGGTTTGCTCGACAGCAGGGTTTCCGTCAAGAGTTGTTGGGGACTTCTTTACGAATGCAGTCACGTTATACTCCGCAGGAAGCGTATCGCCTCTGGGGAGCCCTTTATGACTGATTTACTGGGTGTATTTTCTCGCTGGGGATTAAGCCGGGCGGAAAGGATGCTGCAACTCCTGAGTATCACCGCTGGGTCAACGAGTCAGTGCTTCCCTTCTTGGCTAGCTTTCCACTGGATATCCTTGCTAGTAGCGAGCGAGTTGACTTTTCTTTTGACCCTTCGGCAGGGTCAGAGGATCACCGTCTTTGGTCCGAGGAGTGACGATCGGATAGGTCTCGCGGTCATCGAGAGAGTACTTCCTGGGCTTCTCCTTCTGTGCAAGAGGTTGAGATAGCTTCGTCTACCAAGGTTCAGAGTCTTCCTGAGACCCTGACTTCTTAGAGTGGACGTGTTTCTGCCAAGAGAAGGAAGTTGGATTTCTTGTGTGAGGTAGCTTTGGATGGCACTAGTGAGGCAGAGCTAGCTCGAGAGGGAGAGCCGGGGCTTTTTGCCGATGAGGTAATCCCTCTTTCTGGGGTAGCTTCATCGGATGTCGCAGGTATATCCCATCTCTAGTTGCTCATGGATTTCTTTGCTTGTATTTTCATTTCATTGGATGAGTTGTCTAATTCTCATTTTGGTAGGTTCTGCTGGATTGGATTGCGAGTCTGCCCCCAACGGGGTTAGGCATGAATGCTCTCCCATTAGAGCGATGTTGATCGAGAATGGCGGGCTAGATGTACCCTGGGATAACTTGGAGCTTTTGGGAGCATGTGGGGCAGATTTTGCCGGCGGTGCTGTCAATTTGGATGATATTGATATAGAGCAGTTGGGCTTTGGGGAGGAGGATGAGGTCTCCAGTGTAGGGAGAGAACGGACTCCTCTAGTTAGGCCTGGTAGTCTGGCAGAGAGTACTCCTGCAGTTGTTCCGTCGGGTGTTTTGCCGGTAGCTTCGGGTGTTTCGCCGATAGCTTCGGGTGTTTTGTCGGTAGCTTCGGGTGTTTTGCTGGTAGCTTCTCATTCGGTTCCGGTGGTGCTGCTGACTGTAAGCACAGTGATGGTTTAGGAAGTGGTTCCCACTCTTGAGTCTTTGGGACAGGAGCCTGCCTCATTCGTGCACTCGGGGGCCGACAAGCGAAAGTGTAGCTCACGGGGCCTTCTTTCTGCACTTCTTTTAGAGAGCTGTCGGAAGTATATCCAAGCAACGCTCGCACCTTTTCAGGAGGATGGTCTTGATGCTTTGACTGGCTAGTGGGTCCTTGAGGGACCCGAGTTTTGCGAGAGTCTGGCGGCTTTTCAAGTAGATGGCTCTTTGTTTGCGGAGCGCATGCGTGCTTTCTTGGTGGACAGTGAAGCTCATCGCTTGAAATGGGCTTTGATGGAAGATGACCTTCCCCTGATACTAGCAAAGGCCGAGGACGAGGAGCGTCGACTGGAGGAGCAGCATACACTTGCCACCGTGAGCCTTGTTCGGACTCGGAAGAAGCTGGAGGCTGCTCGCGCATCTTTTGAGAAGGCTGAGACGATTAAGAAATCTTTTGGAGCAGATCTTGCGAAGCAACTCGTTGAGCTGGCGACGCATCGGGAGCGGATAGCTTCTCGGTCCTCGGAGCTGCAGCAGATGGAGGTCACTGGCGGCGAGCTGCTCCAACGTCTTAAAGAGTTTAATTCGCTTTACTAGCGGTGTTGCCTTTCCTTTTCTTTCTTGTCATTTTTGCTGGATAGACTCGTAGTTTTGCTTTTCTTCGTTTGATGATATCTCAATATTATGCATCTATCTTCCGGACTTATCTTCTGGAACGGTGGTATCTGGTTGTTGTTTTTTTTTTGTTTGGACTGAAACTTTACAGGCTGCCTACGTACCCTACTGAGAGGGATCAAGTCACACGTAGTTCCTTTTTTTTTGCAAGGAGTGTAGCCCTGCTTTCAGGCGTAGTATCTTTTGAGGTACTTGTCATTGATAGGGCCGAGTGTAAGCCCTTCTGGCGTGGTGAGAAGATATGCACCATTGGAGTAGACCTCTTTGACAGCGTGCGGTCCATCCCACTTGGCGTCGAACTTCTTTCCTCCTCGATGCGAGAGAATGATGAGGCGTTTAACTGCCAGCACCAATTCTCCTATTTGGAAGGATCGAGGGCGAATTCTTTTGTTGAAGGCTCGCATTAGCCTGGCTTGATAGCATTCCAAGCGTTGCTGGGCTTCGAGGCGCTTTTCATCCAGTGCTTCCAATTCTACTAGGCGAAGTTGAGCGTTGCCGCTGTTGACGAGGCCTTCTTGGATGGCTATCCTAAGTGACGGGATCTGGAGCTCAAGCTGGAGGACAGCTTCTACTCCATATACCAGTGAGTACGGAGTTGCTTGTGTTTGTAACAACCCAAAATAAAATAATAGTTTAAAAGGTCGTTATACGAAATTTTTATACAAAATTTAAAATATGAAACGGATGGCGCCATTGCGTTCGTCTCGCCGAGACGATCGAAAAACCTATACAAACTTATTTGATTTGGACACATTTAGAGTATTTAAAAATTGTGAAAAAAAAAAAAAAAAATATATATATATATATGTATACATATTTTGCCGATAGAAGGATTTGAACCTATGACCCTTCATTTGAACTCTTAAAGACTTTCCTCTAGCCAAAAGACCCGTAGTGCTTTTCTGTATTAAAAACAGCTAATATAACTAATAAACATACCACTGTGGAGACCAACGGTCGTTGACCCTTCGTTTCCGATCGGACGGAAAGAGTCGCGCAGACGTAACCGAAGTCGGCGACCTTTCATTCCCGATCGGACGGTTACAGCTGCGATACGCACTAAATGACCGATTTGCAATAAAGACCCTGTGACTTTTAGAATTCCCAAAACTACTATATAAACCCCCCCCCCTCTACAAGAGTTTTTCATTCCAACCCACCTCGGGATCCGTGTCACCCAACCTTTCCCCTCCCCTCCTCGCCAACCACCACCAACAGCCGCCGGCCACCACCGCCGCCGCCGGCCACCACCGGCCACCACCTCCGGCGCCGCCACCATCACCACCTCCGGCCGGCAACCACCTCCGGCGCCGCCACCATCACCACCTCCGGCCGCCATCACCTCCGGCGCCGCCACCACCTCCGGCCGGCTACCACCTCCGGCGCCACCACCACCTCCGGCCGACCACCGCCTCCGGCCGCCGCCGCCGCCGCCTCACACCACCCGGGTTGTTGGGTCGGGTATGTAATTTAAACCCGTTAACCCGTTCGGATTTTTAAATCCATTTATAAAATGCTATGCAAAAAGACTAGATTTGATTTAGAACCCCCGACCTCTTCTAAACCCAATTTAAAGCCCTTTGGGCTAACCAAGAGTTCCAATTACACTTTATGTCTAAGAATCAACTAGTAATAAATATATAGATTATCAATGTAAATTGTATTGACCGTATCTTGCCCATACGGACTCTGAATTGAGTTCCGTCAGCGGCGTTGGACTCGTAATGACAAAATACACCTACTTAAATCATAAAATTCCACAAACGACAATTAAAAAATATATTTACCATTTTACCCCTATGGTAAAATGGTCATAACCTTTTCATTCTAAATCGGAATTGAGTTCCGTTTGCGGCCACGGGTCCATAATGAAACGATCTACACAACAGTATAGATTTAAGGTATTTTTGAAAATTACAAAAATACCCCTTAAAAGAGAAAACCCCACTAATTCACATCAAAAAATGTTGGGAAAAATCCCAGAAAAATTTAGGAAAAACTAACAAAATATTAGTAACATATTTTCAGGTTTCGAGCGTGATAAGACTTCCTCATCAAGAATAAGAGTTTGCAACAGTTCAGGTAGGGGATTTAAACTCAGTTTATTCATGCTAATTTTATGCTATAGAATGTCGGTAATTTGATATGGAACGGTAAATTTTGAAATACGTAATCACTTGTGTGGGTGTGGGGCTTGCCCTGGCGGAAGGCCAAAAAGTACCTGGGTGTGGGGCTGTCCCTGGCTTGCGAGCCTAAAAGATAAATCCTGGGTGTGGGGCTGTCCCTGGCTGCGGGCCAAAAAGATAAATCCTGGGTGTGGGGCTGTCCCTGGCTGCGGGCCAAAAAGATAATCCTAGGTGTGGGGCTAGCCTTGTTGCGGACTAAAAGTACCCGGGTAAGGATTGAGATTCCTACCCTGGCCGGATGAGCCAAAAAGGGAATCGGGTGATTAATGTTTTAATTATTTACTTTTCGTAGTCATGTTTACTGCTTTCAATACATATTATTTAGCATGAGCAAAACTGAGTCATTGGTGAGTCAGTGGATAGAACTCACCCCCCTACAGATGATGTGCACCCTACAGAGACCAACCCTGCAGTAACCGGAGAAGATGAGGAGCGATCGGGATGCGACCCAGAAGGAGTTGAAGACCCACTCTACACTCCTTTCTATGATGACGACGGAGCTGGAATATGATGTGTCAATATGGAAAGTCTTAGCATAGGCTTTCATGTTCAATAAATTGTATCAAACAATGATGTTTTAATATAATGGCTCAGTATTTTCCATATTTGATGGAATTTATTTATATCAAGTTTTCTTCCTAACACCCCAGTATTATACGGGTTGAATTAATCCGTAAAATATCGGGGCGTTACAACTTGGTATCAGAGCTTAGGTAATAGGTCCTAGGAATTAAAAGATTGCCTAGAAAGACATCGGTAGGATAGTCACCTAATCTAGAGCACATGTTAATTAGATCTAGGTACACCTAGCCTTAGATGTTTAAGACATTGATGACCTAAGACACTTAATTGCTAGAACAAAGTATAGATACCTAAACTTAAATTTAGGATCTCTCTTTTAAATATGCTTTCGATACGTAGGCCTGAGACAATAACATTGGACGCTGAAAAGTTAGTCAACCAAGAAGACCATATTGGTACATCGAAATTTGAACGTATGATCACTTAGAGAGAATTAGAAACTAACTAGAATTATAAAATGTCGCTTTGTAACGATATGAAAATCTAAGAAGGTGTTATAAACCCTAGTAATAACTCAATTAGGGTAAGAAATCCCTAAGGAGTAACTTAATTTAAGATCCTATCTCCTAAGACATCTTTTTGACAACACGTTACTACAGTATCTTAGCAGAAATAATGATCATCCGAAAAGAAACGATTCTTAGGACTAAGACCTCTTTCCTGTGTAACCTGAAACCTATCCAAAGTATTAGAACCTTACCTAGGATCATCAATCTTGATGAAAGTAGGTTAAATCAGAAATTAGATTTATGTACGCCAATTACTCGAGAAAATAAAACATCCATGATAACTCCTATAAGAACTAAAATACTTCTCGAATAAAAGATATAGTCGAAAAGTCCAATGGACTCCAACCTCAACGATTAGTAACATACAAATGATTGACACAAATAAGTAAAGTTTTAAATATAGTCAAGTTGAATATAGAATATTAGTCACTTCCTAGTATTTAATTGTTACAAAAATATGGTGAGATCTGGGTTGACTCATTAGTGCATAGAGAACATATTTCAAGTACATAATTGACTTAAAAATTATAACATGTACTGTGATGATTAGGATTGAGGTTAATCATCATTTCTCGAATTCGAGTTCAATGGAAAGGGCTACCTAGGAAAGGGCTGCCTGGGGTTAGGTGGAGCCGTTCCATGGGAAAAAGGGCTGCCAATTGCCAGTGTGGAGCCACCTAAGGTGGAGCCGCCTAGGACTTTGACTTCGAGATCATGATAGTTTACCTCTACATCCTAAATGATCATAGTCAAATAGTTAAAGTTTTTAATAATAATGATAAAAAAAAAAAAAAAAGAAGTAAGTAATCGAAGTACAAATATGGAAATTAAGAACATCAAGGGTTTGGATACAAGTTAGAAGAGAAAGAAAGCAATAGAAAACCGGATGTCTTGGCACAGACAATATTGGACAAAGATTTCGGGACAGATTAGTAGTTACTAATGTTTCTTATTTGCGAAAAGATATACTCATCGGTCAAAATTTTCTATTCACTCAATCTAGGCCTTATTTCCGTCCTGTCCAACAAGGACCTGTGGAAAAGTGGGCGGTGAAAATCATTGCGAACACCCGATGTTCTTCAAAATAGTTATTGGCTATATGTAAAGTGATAAGAAAAGTATTAGTAACGAAAAAGTATATTTTATCTGAATTTGTGTTCTTTAAATTTTCAGACATTATGAATTCACACGATAATGCTGCTCCCAATGAAGACCTAACCAAGGTGTTAGGAGCTCTTCACCAACTAATAGAAAAGATGAACTCTTCGAAGGATGGTTCTAGGATGGGAGTAATCATAAAAGAATTCAAAGAATTAAAACCCCCTGCCTTTAAAGGAGAACCGGACCCCCTAATTGCCGATAGATGGCTCAAACAGGTAGGAAAGATTTTGGAGACTTTAAAAGTAAATGATGAACAGAAAGTCATCTTGGGCACTTATATGTTAGAAGGAGAGGCAGATTACTGGTGGGACTCGGTCAAGAGAACTCAAGCTATTTCCACATGGGAAGAATTTACGAAAGTGTTCTTAGAAAAATATTTCTCTGACGCAACCAGAGACAGAATGATTGCGGAATTTCTAGAACTCTATCAAGGAAAGCTTAGTGTTTCCCAGTATGAAGCCAAGTTTACTGAACTATCACGTTTTGCCCAGTATCTTATAGCCACTGAAGAACTGAAGTCCAAAAGGTTTGAATCCTCATATTCGAACCAGAGTAGCGGTACTCCGTATTCGAAAATATGGAGAACTAGTACAAACTGCTTTAGTGGCAGAACGAGAATGGGAGGAAACTCGAAAAATATTTGAAAAGAATAGACTGAAAAGAAGTACACCATTGATAGAGTCAAAAAGACCAAAGATACAAGAGTTTCAAGCAAGGATGAGTAGTCCTCCAAAATCTATAGGACCTCGGACTTGCTTCACATGCGGATCGCGGGATCATTTTCAACGATACTGTCCTCGCTTGAATGGTAACATTCCTACCAGTCCTCCTTTTCGAAATGCTCCGCAAGTACCGGTAGCTCGCACCGCTCAAAATCAAAAGGTGCCTGGAAAAGCATTTGCAGTATCTACTGAGGAAGAATCAAACGACGTCATTAAAGGTATGAACGATTCACTTTTCGACGTCATTAAAGGTATGAACGATTCACTATTATTCCAATTAAAAATAAGTGAGTTATAAACAGAACAATTTAAATTTTCGTAAGCACCATTTTGGAAATTTTTGTTCATATCAATTCACTTGACTAGAGACTTACAAAGATAGTACCGTTCGGGTATATACTTGCCCTCACCACTGCACTTAGTGATATGGCCAAAACAAACAAAGTCTGCAGAAACTGTATACTAAGAATTGAAGATGTGGAGTGGTGTCCAAATTGAAATCGAAGAAAATTTGATATTATATTAGGAATGGACTGGTTATCCAAATATAGGATGATGATAAATTGTTATCGGAAGAATATTACCTTTTAAACACCTGAAGGAAAGGAAATAATATTCTGCGAAAGAAAGTTCGGAAAGAGAAAAGCAAAAATCTATCACTTGATGATTGGAAGAAATTGTGAAGAAGTTACTTAGCAATTAGATCCAGAAATATACTAGTTCGACAACTAAGGTAAATACTTTAAATTTCGAGGACGAAATTTTTATTAGGGGTAGAGAATGTAACAACCCAAAATAAAATAATAGTTTAAAAGGTCGTTATACGAAATTTTTATACAAAATTTAAAATATGAAACGGATGGCGCCATTGCGTTCGTCTCGCCGAGACGATCGAAAAACCTATACAAACTTATTTGATTTGGACACATTTAGAGTATTTAAAAATTGTGAAAAAAAAAAAAAAAATATATATATATATATGTATACATATTTTGCCGATAGAAGGATTTGAACCTATGACCCTTCATTTGAACTCTTAAAGACTTTCCTCTAGCCAAAAGACCCGTAGTGCTTTTCTGTATTAAAAACAGCTAATATAACTAATAAACATACCACTGTGGAGACCAACGGTCGTTGACCCTTCGTTTCCGATCGGACGGAAAGAGTCGCGCAGACGTAACCGAAGTCGGCGACCTTTCATTCCCGATCGGACGGTTACAGCTGCGATACGCACTAAATGACCGATTTGCAATAAAGACCCTGTGACTTTTAGAATTCCCAAAACTACTATATAAACCCCCCCCCCTCTACAAGAGTTTTTCATTCCAACCCACCTCGGGATCCGTGTCACCCAACCTTTCCCCTCCCCTCCTCGCCAACCACCACCAACAGCCGCCGGCCACCACCGCCGCCGCCGGCCACCACCGGCCACCACCTCCGGCGCCGCCACCATCACCACCTCCGGCCGGCAACCACCTCCGGCGCCGCCACCATCACCACCTCCGGCCGCCATCACCTCCGGCGCCGCCACCACCTCCGGCCGGCTACCACCTCCGGCGCCACCACCACCTCCGGCCGACCACCGCCTCCGGCCGCCGCCGCCGCCGCCTCACACCACCCGGGTTGTTGGGTCGGGTATGTAATTTAAACCCGTTAACCCGTTCGGATTTTTAAATCCATTTATAAAATGCTATGCAAAAAGACTAGATTTGATTTAGAACCCCCGACCTCTTCTAAACCCAATTTAAAGCCCTTTGGGCTAACCAAGAGTTCCAATTACACTTTATGTCTAAGAATCAACTAGTAATAAATATATAGATTATCAATGTAAATTGTATTGACCGTATCTTGCCCATACGGACTCTGAATTGAGTTCCGTCAGCGGCGTTGGACTCGTAATGACAAAATACACCTACTTAAATCATAAAATTCCACAAACGACAATTAAAAAATATATTTACCATTTTACCCCTATGGTAAAATGGTCATAACCTTTTCATTCTAAATCGGAATTGAGTTCCGTTTGCGGCCACGGGTCCATAATGAAACGATCTACACAACAGTATAGATTTAAGGTATTTTTGAAAATTACAAAAATACCCCTTAAAAGAGAAAACCCCACTAATTCACATCGAAAAATGTTGGGAAAAATCCCAGAAAAATTTAGGAAAAACTAACAAAATATTAGTAACATATTTTCAGGTTTCGAGCGTGATAAGGCTTCCTCATCAAGAATAAGAGTTTGCAACAGTTCAGGTAGGGGATTTAAACTCAGTTTATTCATGCTAATTTTATGCTATAGAATGTCGGTAATTTGATATGGAACGGTAAATTTTGAAATACGTAATCACTTGTGTGGGTGTGGGGCTTGCCCTGGCGGAAGGCCAAAAAGTACCTGGGTGTGGGGCTGTCCCTGGCTTGCGAGCCTAAAAGATAAATCCTGGGTGTGGGGCTGTCCCTGGCTGCGGGCCAAAAAGATAAATCCTGGGTGTGGGGCTGTCCCTGGCTGCGGGCCAAAAAGATAATCCTAGGTGTGGGGCTAGCCTTGTTGCGGACTAAAAGTACCCGGGTAAGGATTGAGATTCCTACCCTGGCCGGATGAGCCAAAAAGGGAATCGGGTGATTAATGTTTTAATTATTTACTTTTCGTAGTCATGTTTACTGCTTTCAATACATATTATTTAGCATGAGCAAAACTGAGTCATTGGTGAGTCAGTGGATAGAACTCACCCCCCTACAGATGATGTGCACCCTACAGAGACCAACCCTGCAGTAACCGGAGAAGATGAGGAGCGATCGGGATGCGACCCAGAAGGAGTTGAAGACCCACTCTACACTCCTTTCTATGATGACGACGGAGCTGGAATATGATGTGTCAATATGGAAAGTCTTAGCATAGGCTTTCATGTTCAATAAATTGTATCAAACAATGATGTTTTAATATAATGGCTCAGTATTTTCCATATTTGATGGAATTTATTTATATCAAGTTTTCTTCCTAACACCCCAGTATTATACGGGTTGAATTAATCCGTAAAATATCGGGGCGTTACAGTGTTGGTGTGCGAAAAGAGGTGCGATATGCCCATAACGCTTCGCCCATGCGTTCGTGCCAGTCTTTCTTTGACTTTGAGACGACTTTCTCTAAAAGCTTGCAGAGAGTCTTGTTGAAAGCTTCTGCTAGACTATTGGTCGATGCGTTATACATGGTTGAACACCTTTGCTTGATATCGAACTTGGCACAAAATTGGCTGACAGCAGCATTCTTGAATTGCTTCCCGTTGTCCGTGACGATATAGCGAGGGATGCCGTACCGGAAGATGATATCCTTCTGGATGAAGTTGATGACAGAGTGTCTGGTAACTTCTCGCAGTGGTACTGCCTCAGCCCACTTGGAGAAGTAATCTGTTGCCGCCAGGATGTAAAGATGCTGCTTGGATGATTTGGGTAGCGGACCGACAATGTCGAGTCCCCATCCATCGAAGGGCCATGACGTGATGGTTGGATGCAAAGGTTCCGGAGACTGACGGATGTAGTCGCCATACAACTGGAAAGCATGGCATCTTTTTGCAAACTCGAGGGAGTCCTTGATCATAGTGGGCCAGTAATATCCCATCCGCCTGATGCGGAAGTGAAGCCTTGGACCGGACTGATATGAGCCACAAATCCCGGCATGGACTTCTTCTAGTGCTGTTTCCGCTTCTTCTTTTGCAAGACACCTCAGGAGCGTACCATCGTAGCTTCGACGGTACAACTCGTTGTTGAAGTGGAAGAATTTCAGAGACCGCCGGCGAATATCGACCTTACGCTTTGGATCTTCAGGGAGCTTCCCGTGAACAAGGAAGTCTATGAATGATTGTCTCCAATCTAGCTCGTCGGTCACGAGAACGTGTACTGCATTGATTTGGTCTGGGATTCCCATAGGGAGGTCCTCCTCGGTGATCACCATCCTCTTACAGATAGGGATGATGAGTTGGCTTCTTTCTGGGAACGGAAGTGTAGCCGCTAAATTTGCGAGCGCATCAGCCTGCTGATTAAGGTTTCTGGGGATATGCTGGATTGAAACATTTTTGAGCGTACCAAGGAGTTTCAGAGCTCGCAGATGTAATGGCACGAGGTCTTCTTTGTTGACTTCGTATGCTCCCAATATTTGCTGAATGACGAGTTGAGAGTCGTCAAAAATTTCGAGCCCTTAAAGTTTTATATCATTGGCGAGTTCGAGGCCAATAATCAAGGCTTGATATTCCGCCCTGTTGTTGGAGCATGGTTCTGATAGTAGAAATGAGAAGGGGAGTACTTCGTCGTTTGGCGTGATGAAGATAACTCCTCCTCCTGCCACGTCTTGCCTTGCCGCACCGTCGAAAAACATTTTCCAAGAAGGGGCGATATCGATACAGAATACTTCTTCGTTTGGGAGTTCTTCTGATAGTTCCAATTTCGCTGGAAGGGGGTATTCTGCCAGGAAGTCTGCAAGAGCTTGACCTTTGACCGCTTTCCAAGGGACGAATGTGATATCGAACTCGAGGAGGAGTAAAGCCCACTTGGCCAAACATCCGGAGAGCACTGGTCTTGACATGATGTATTTGAGTGGGTCGGCTTTTGAGATATGTCTGATAGCGTGAGCCAACATGTAGTGTCGGAGCTTCTTTGTGGCGAAGATGAGTGTCAGACAGACTTTCTCAATCGGGGAGTAGTTTAGCTCTGCGCCAATGAGAGTGCGACTCAAATAGTAACATGTCGTTTCCTTACCTAGCTGGTTGTCTTGAGCCAGGAGTGCCCCCAAGGACTGCTCCTGGGCGCTGATGTAAAGGACCAATGGCTTTCCTTGAACTGGTGCTGTCAGAACTGGAGGCTTGAGTAAGTAATTCCTGATGTTTTGAAGGGCTTCCTGATAAGCTTCATCCCACTTGAATGGTGCTCCTTTCTTCATGAGGCGACTGAAGGGTCTACATTTTTCAGCTAAGTTGGCGATAAACCTCCTGATATATGCTAGATGGCCCTAGAGACCTCTGAGGTCTCACACTGTTTTTGGGATTGGCATATTGAGAATAGCATCTATTTTGGATTGATCTATCTCAATGTCTCGATGTCGTACGACAAAGCCGAGAAACTTACCCGAGGAGACTCCAAATGCGCATTTAAGCGGGTTCATCCGGAGCTGGTACCTTCGAAGCCGTTTGAAGATCAGCTCGAGGTCTTGAAGGTGCGCTGACTTTTGTCTTGATTTTACCATGAGATCGTCAACGTAGCATTCCACATTCTGATGAAGGATATCGTCGAAATTTTTTTGCATGGCTCATTGGTAAGTAGCTCCTGCATTTTTCAAGCCGAAAGGCATGACTTTGTAGCAGTAGATCCCTTTTGGCGTACGAAATGCCGTAAGCTATTTATCTTTGGGTGCCATCCGGATCTGGTTGTAGCCTGAGGATCCATCCATGAAGGTTAGTGCTTCATGGCCTGTTGTCGCGTCTACCATCAACTCTGTGATTGGCAATGGGAAGTCATCCTTGGGACATGCATTGTTCAAATCTCTGAAGTCCACGCATACTTTGATTTGGCCGTTCTTCTTCTTGACTGGGACCACGCTGGAGATCCACGTTGGATATTTAACTTCTCGGATAAAGCCAGCTTCAATGAGCTTGTTGATTTCGCCTTCTATTTGCGGTATTAGTTCTGGTCGGTAGCGTCTTTGTCCTTGCTTAATGGCGCTAGCCCCGTGTCTGACAGCGAGCTGGTGTACTGCAATCTTGGGGTCAAGTCCCGGCATTTTCTTGTAGGACCATGCGAAGACATCTCTGTATTCTTGGAGTAGCTTGATGTATGCAGCCTCCTCTTCGGGAGTCAGGAGTGCACTTACGAATATAGGTCGAGGATCCTCTTGCGTACCCAAGTTGATTTCCTTCAGATCGTCGATGGTAGATTGCCCCCCTTCTTCGAGGACGGGCGGAGCGTCTAGCAAGTCGTCGTCCGAAGTAGAAGTGTCGGTAATTGTGATGTGATTAACAGATACCATAATGATATTGGTGTAGTCGTCAGTATTGAAGAATGATATGGGTGGGAGGGTGGGAACGTTATTTCTCACCTCAGTAGATGGCTTTCCCAAATGGTCGAATACTGACATTCGCTTTACTCGTCTGATTGGCCCAAGTCTTTTGAATACTGATATAGGATTTTGACTTGACTGGTTTTTGATGTTCTTCTTTTGCTTCTGGGGTATGGTCCAACGTCGAGCTCGATATCGCCTTCTTTTGGCGAACTTGGTATTGGAAGGAACGAGATTGGTGGAGCATGCGTCGGAGGCTGACGATCCCTCTTCTGCTTCATCTACCAATTTTACCTCAATGTAATTAGAGGTGAAGGTCTTTTCTCCTGTGATCTTGATGACCATCGGGGTTTGACGAGAGCCGATGCCTTGCCAATTTGGTGGGATCTGCTCGTCGCTTTGGAGTAAATGGGCTTGAGTCTTGGCCATCCCGTGTGGTATTGGAGCTGGCGGGAGTGTACTCATATGTGCGGTACTGTCCTCGTTGTAGCCGGCTTTGATTAGCAGCTTGGCGGTATTTTGCCCCCAACTTCCTTTTGGTTTGAATGTGAGTTGACTGGATTTGAAGGAACCAACGGGTCTCGGTGGATTTGAAGCTTGCATCAGGCTGGGTAGTGGCAGTGTCATCTCCTGCAGAGTGATGACATTAGCCTCCGATAGCGGCTGGACCATCTCTTTTAGCGAGGCAAAAGATGGTCGTTCATCTTTGCGAAGCCACTGAGGCATGAGGCGCAAGACTGTCGTAGCTCGGACGGGCAATGGAGTATGTTGTGTAGATCTTGGCTTGGAGCTGATGCGCATCCTTTGTTTTGGCACTAGCACTTCCTTGACTTCGTGTATTGCCTTGGATGGTGGCACTGGATTTGGAGTTGGCGGAGTTTCACCTTGCTCCATCTTTTTAACTTTCTGAGTTCGAGGAGCTTTAGCTGGAAGGACTTCTGCAACAAGGTCCTTTGCTTGGTAAAATTTGGCATCAGCGAGGTGCGCTTCGGCCTCATTGAATGGCTTGTCGTCTGCAGTGATGCACTTCTCCAGACCTTTCTCGTAGTACTTGAGGCATTGGTGCCAGGTGGAGACTACGATACCGTTTTCATGTAGCCACGGTCTTCCTAGCAAAAGGCGATATGATGTCTGACAGTCGATGACATGGAAGAGAACTGTCGTGTCAAGCTGGCTGATGGAGAGTTTTAGACGGATGATTCCTACGGTGGACTGTCCGCCTTGGTTGAACCCTTGAATGACCAGCTGGCTTTGTGAGAGCTGGTCGATGGTAATGCCGAGCTGCCGCATTGTTTGGATGGGCATGATGTTGACGGCAGAACCGCAATCTAACAGGATTCGATTTATCGGCTTCTCGTTGATGTATCCCGAAACATAGACAGGTCGATTGTGCAGTCGTGCTCCGAGCTGCAGATCTTCGTCTGAGAAAGTTATTGCTGCGTTGCAGGAGATAATAGTTTCGGCTTTCTTGACGTCTTTCTTCTTTCTTTTGTAGCTGTTTGGATCTGCCAAAGCTTCTGCCATTGCTAGGCGGGCCTTCTTTGGGAGGTGTAGTGCTTCTATGAGTGGCAAGTGTAAGATTGCCTCATCGTGGGCAGCAGCACTGTCTTCGTCGGAATTATCCTCCTCGTCGTCGGTGTTGCTCTCTTTAGGAGACTCGATCTTGTCTCCTTCTTCCGGTGTCATGTGGATTTCAACCATGCAACATGAAGCTTTGTGATGTTGTTGAGCTAGGAGGAAGTAATCGGGGAAGAACTCTTGCAAAGTTGCCGGTTCTGGAGGGTTTTGTAGTAGGAGATCATTTGGATCGGCTGGCGGTACTTTGAATGTCTTCCTTTCTAGAGCCTTACTTTTCTTTTTGTGAGTTCTTCGTTCAGGAAGCTTTCTTGTCACCCGATCTAGCTTGCGACTCCTAGCCGTCCATGGCCTTAACTTGCGAGGCAGTATGACCCATGCGTCTTCATCAGTGGATTCTCCCTCACCAAGGTGAAGGTCTAGAGTGGCAGCTGTAGGTTTTTCATGGGTCGGGGAGACCTGCTCCTCTGGGGACCTTGGTGGCTCGCCTTCTGACTCCCAGCCGGTGGGTTTGATTTCTTCTATTGAGACAGGCGAAGGTTTGGAGTAGAGGACGTAGTAGTCGAATTTACCTGAGGGGGGTCTCCTTGCTCGTACCTTGTTTGAAGAATTTGTTGGGATATGGCTTTGTTCGGGCAAGATGCCGATGTAGGCGATGGTTGCCCCCAGGGTTGTGACGTTTCTTCCTCAGCGAGCGTAGGAGCGTGCCGTCGTCGCCTTGAGACTTTCTGTTGTGGAGCTAACTTCGTAATTGGTCTCTGGCGATTGATACGCAACTTGGGCCTTTTCTGGTGTGTAGTAATGAGCACTGGTTGAAATAAACCGAAAGTGATGGACGTCATGTTTTCTATTGCGACGTCACCGGAATCGATCTCAATTTTCCCTTGCTTTGCGAGCGTCATGATCTTTTCTTTGAAGACGAAGCATTTCTCGATAGGATGGCTAACCACTCGATGGTATTTGCAGAAGAGTGGATCATTGACACGATACATCTGTTCAGGCCTTTTTGAAGGAGGAAGCTCGATCATCTTCTCTTGTAGCAGCTGATCGAACATGGAGAAGACTTCCGAGTTTGGAAAGGGATACTCTTTGGCCTCAAGCTCTTCAAGAGTCATCCTCGACTGTCTTTGGGGTGGAGGCGGTGGTATGGCAGCTCTTTTTTCTTGATCTGACTTACCACTGATTTTGAGTGGCTTGGAGGCCGAGGCGATGTCAGCGACGTTAACTTGCTTTGGTTTGGGTGCCGGTGGTTTGTCTTTCTTTTCCACCTTCAGGAAGTCTTTAGCCTTTGAGTCCCCGCGATTTGCTAAGCTGAGCTCCATGTCGTGAGCTCGAGTTGCGAGTTCTTCGAAGGACCGAGGCTTGATCCCCTTGAGGATGTAGAGTAAGCCCCAGTGCATGCCTTGGGTACACATCTCGATAGTCGAGTCTTCAGACAAGCGGTCTCGTGAATTTAGGGCGAGATTCCTCTATTGATCGATGTAGTCGATTACTGATTCGTCCTTCCTTTGCTTGATGGCAATAAGCTCGGTAATGCTAACGATGAGCCGAGTGCTGTAGAAGCGGTTGAGGAATTCCCTCTCCATCTGATCCCAGCTGTCAATGGATCCTGGAG
This sequence comes from Chamaelirium japonicum, assembly GCA_947650365.1. Taxonomy (NCBI): domain Eukaryota; kingdom Viridiplantae; phylum Streptophyta; class Magnoliopsida; order Liliales; family Melanthiaceae; genus Chamaelirium; species Chamaelirium japonicum. The sequence continues at coordinate 115,985,395 of OX393550.1, forward strand.
GAAGATCAACATACCAGTCAAAAGCATTACCTTTGAGGGTGCGAACGATCTGCTTCACCATCTCATCGCCGTATATGCCGGCGTTATTGCAAGTTTCGACAAAGTGGGCAATGTGTTGCCTTGGATTGCCCTTCCCGTCGAAGTGCTGGAACTTTGGCGGCTGGAACCTGGTAGGGAAGCGCAGCTGTTGGATCCTTGTGGTGTAAGGCTTTGAATATGCCACCGTAATCGGAGGTAGGCTACCACCGTGGGAACGCATCATGTCAGCCACCAGTGCTTGTATTTGCTGGGCATTTATCGTTGCTGCCACCGAAGGTTGCGCGGCTACCGAGACTGGCACGGGAGCCGAGAAAAGTGCAGAAGTAGTTGCTAGCATTGCCGGGCCAACTTCTGCAGGAGCGGGAGTTGAAGACGGAGCTGGAGCAGCTACTGGAGAAGCAGGAGGTTGGTTGAACACTGTAGCATCCCTCGCACTTAGCCTTTAAAGCAAGGTATTGATGTGACGATCCTTCTCCTCCATTAGTCGGGTGATTTGCGCCATATGTTCACCCATTTGCATGACTTGGAGCTGAAGAGCAGACGGAGGATGCTGACGTAGGACGTCTTGATGTTGCATGCCTGCATCGTTACCGTCATCGTTGGATACATTGTTGCGCCGACTTGCTTCTGCTTGATGACGGATGTTTGCCCCCTGCAAAGGAGGTGCAAAATCCGTTGGAGACCCCGAATGGGCTCTAGGTTGGGGCTGGACCTCCCCAAATTTCTGGACTTGAATTCCAGGATCGAGGCTTGTTTCTTCATGCACCAAGGCCTCATTGGCGCTTTGGCGAGCATCTTCGGCAGCAGTTTCTAGCGTGAAGAAGTCCGCAAGAGTTTGAGTACGCCGAGTGTAGACGCGTACCACCGGGGGAACGTCATCCACCGGGTTTTCTGGATCGCCATGTTGGAGTAGTGGAGACTCGGTGATAGGTGAGAGGCTTGTTGGAGCAAACGTATCATCGTTCATTCCGGCCATGGCGAACTTGAAGCAACTCTTTCAAACGTACGGATGAAAGGAGAGAAGGTCCCACCGGGCGTGCCAGAAATCTGTGTGCACGGAAAAAGATCCGAGTCATCTTTATTGTGAATCACACGAGATTACAGAGTGGCCGGGACCCGGGGGGCTCGGGTGTGGCGAGTCCAGGTACGACGAATATTTGATCAGGAGATTGTGGGAGAGATCCTCTGGAGGGTCCCTTTGATCCGCGTCTCCACGTGGTATTCATGCGAGAGCTCTGAAGGGGTTGCCCAGGACAGAGGTCTTTCAGGGTGAGGGTTTCTTGAGAGGCTAAGGAATATCGGTCGTTGATTTTGTCCCGTCCGTGCTTCGCACTTTCTCGGCTAAGGAGGTTTTGGGCTTTATTCCTCGGTCTTTGTGTCTTCCTCGATCCTTGCTAGACCTCGGCATCCTTGATCGTCGGTTCACGGCGTCGATCGTGCTTTTGGTGTCGGCATTGGCTTTGGCTTTGGCTTTTGGCTTTGGCGTTGCTTTGGCATAGCTCTGGCTTTTGCTTTGCTTTGGCGCTTGCGCTTGAACGTAGACGGGTAGAGGCTTGCGATGCTTTAGCTCTTCCGGAATTCGCATCATATCGGCTAGAACGTGTGGTGCTTTGCTCGTGACCGTCGTAGTTGCTTGGCTTTGGCACGTGCGTTGCTTTGGCGCGGGCTTTACCGGTGCGTTTGCTTTGGCTTCTTGCGTTGGCTTTGGCTTTAGCTTTGACTCAATCTTCTTCTCGAACGGCGATGGCTACTTCTTCAAGACTTCTTTATTCTTCCGGCTTCCTCGACGGTTGTGGCGTCGGCTTGGCTTTTCGGCGGGGGTAGCACCGATCTTTGTATGACGGTTGTAGCGTCGGCTTTTGTTGATGAAGACGGCGGGGGTAGCAGCGATCTCTGTGCGACGGTTGTAGCGTCGGCTTTTGTTGATGAAGACGGCGGGGGTAGCACCGATCTCCGTGCGACAGTTGTAGCGTCGGCTTTTGTTGATGAAGACGGCAGGGGTAGCACCGATCTTCGCACGACGGTTGTAGCGTCGGCTTTGTTGGTGAAGACGGCGGGGGTAGCACCGATCTCCGCACGACGGTTGTAGCGTCGGATTTTGTTGACGAAGACGGCAGGGGTAGCACCGGCTTCAGGCCTTCTTCTTCGTGCGAGGAGTCGACGCCTTTGTTGAAGATGATGGGTGTTGTCGGCTTCGATCTTCTTCTCCGGCCTTTGCTTATGGCTTCTTCGGCGTTGATGAAGATCATTGGAGAAGTCGGGATGACGATGACTTCGGATCTTCTTCTCCAAGCTTTCTTCTTCGTACGAGGAGTCGAAGGTTTGATCTTTGAGTGCAAGGTCTTCACGTTGATGAGGACTTGAAGGGCCAAGGATTCCCGTAGGACGTGCTTGCCGTGCCTCGTGAAGCCTTTGGTCTTCAAGCGTTGGAGCTTCTCTTGCAGAGCCCTTTCGTCTTCAGCCTTCGGACCTTTGATGCCTTCCCCCACCCTTCTATTTATAGGCAAAGGGGGGCAGTTGGAGAGATATGGCTGAAATCGTTTTGTTTCATCCAATATCTCCCCCCATAACCATCAAGATATTGTTCCCTTATTTGGGAAAACAAACTCGATCCCCTCCTTTTTAGTTGGGGTGGTTACGGGCAAGATGTGACTTGATCTTTGAAGATACGTCGTCAGCTTTGCACCTTCCGATCGCATGGCGACACGACGTCATCTTGTGCGTCGGATCGAGGGATCATCGCGGATCTACGGTTGTGTAGACGTCCACGCCACCTCCCCCCGCATCGAGGCGGTTAGAATTTTTTTTCCCTTTTCTTTTCCTTTCTCTTTCTTTTTTTTCTCTCTTTTTCTTTTCTTTTCTATGGCCGGCCCCACCTCCCCATGGGGAGGGGGGCACGGTTTTCCATAAAGCGGGTCCGGTGGGCCCCCCTCTTTTTGTGTTCGGGTAGCGGGTCCGGTGGGACCCATTTGCTTTTGAGTCGGGCCATGGCATGCGAATTGAGTTCGCACGCGTGCCGAGTTCGCATGCGGGCCGTTGTGTATGGGCCAGGTTTTGCATATGGGCCGTTGTGTGCGGGCCAAGTTTCGCATGTGGGCCGTTGTGTGTGGGCCAAGTTTCGCGTGCGGGCCGTTGTGTGCGGGTCAAGTTTCGCATGCAGGCCGTTGTGTGTGGGCCAAGTTTCGCGTGCGGGCCTTTGTGTGCGGGTCAAGTTTCGCATGCGGGCCCATTTTGTGTGTGCCGGGTTTAGCATGCGGGCCCATTTTGTGTGTACGAGTCGGGTTTGACCCGAAGGCCGTTGAGTACGGGCCCGTTTTACGTTTGCAAGTCGGGTTCGACCCGTGGGCTAATTTCGATGCCCACAGTAGCACTTGCACATCTCATCAGCATCTAGCCAGTCTTTCTATTCCTTTAATTGGGCCTCAGTTGCACTTGGTCCCGGCATGGCCGGTTGAGGGGTACTTAGGGCAATTGTGTGTTTGCCAACCCTTAGGACGAGCATCAAGTTACGCTTCCAATCCTCGTAGTTTGGTCCCGTAAGTTTGTTATCATTAAGTATGGAGACAAGGGGGTCGAGCTTGGTCATGATTTCTGTAAACAATGGTTTAAAGCAATAGTTACGGTCTACTACAATCCATTTCATGGAATTTAGAAATAGATAATGTTTACTCCAGCCATTATGTCTTCACTACCTCATGTGGAGACATCCAGGAATCTAAATTCCCTGGGCTGCAGCACTAAGACTATCGGCCCTGAATTGGAGACAATATCTCGGTGAGAGCATACAACCACTTCTGCCAACGGGGTTTTTACGACCCAATTTTCATCAGAATTACCCATGGTAAACTGAAAGACCTCCCAGTCTCTTTTTGGCCAGCTTTATGTGACCCGCGTGCGCAGCAACAACGGCTTCACACAAGCTTTCGGATGCTTCCCACAAATCTAAGTGGTGTCGACAGGGGGGTTCATAGGCTCCCGCGGTGCAGGAAAAAAACCGTCACCCACTGCCACCGGCATCCTCCATGTCCCGAAGGAAACTACTAGGTGAACCAGCATGGAAGGAAACACAGCTCTCACCCGGTGGGAATATCGAACTGCGTACCTCCCACCCAGACCCTTAGCCGGTTGATTGTGGAGGCCAGGGGCTCCCCTTTGGAGGGAACCTCTTACACATCCCTTCTTTATGAGGTTTTATGCATATCTAGATAGGTCACGACCTCCTAGACATAGACCCTGGTTTACCGTGCTCCCACTAGGATTACAAACCCTCCCGCAAAGCATTAGTATCCTCGAAAAATATCATAGTCCCTACCTTGAATACTCAGCTTTCGCCTTTCTTGCAAGGATCACATTACATAGATTCCAAGGATCCCGATACTTCACTAGTTTGCCCATAATCCTAAGATCTGGAGCCTAGCCTAGGGTCAACGTCGAAAGGACTCCCACTATGATGACGGCTCGTTCACAATTTGATGCCTGATGTCATAGTAGACCTCATCTCATTACAGGTTTCGATGCTGGCCAAATAGGGACATCCGACAACCTCCGCCGGACCTCAACCTAATGGTGGCATAACCAAATCGTGATGAGTTCATACTACCATCAAACGTCATCCAGAAACGGGTATCACACAGTGAAATCCTAACCTAACTTGGTCGCTAGGACCACGTGGGAAAGGGCATCCCACTAGGGTTATCATACTTCTTATGGAGATATTAGTTAATTATCTCTAAACAAATCTAACACTGCGTCTATCTCGGTGCACAGTACTTGGCTACCTAAACTACCACGAGGGCGGTTACCGCCTTTCCTTTTAGCTAGCCACTGGATTCGCATGTGTTAGAAGCATATAGAGACACCGATGAATCCATAATCTTAGTACTAACCCTAAGCCTGATCTAGAGACAAACTTACAAGCAAGATAATAAAATTATCATCGGGGTTCTCTAAACAATAAGTAAAGAGAATCAACAGAAAAACATCCAAACTGAATCAAGTCTAGGGTCCGACCCCTGAACCTGAATATCACAGCCAAGATATCCTGCTCTTTCGTTCTGCACGATCTCTGACGACGATCCCCATCATCGCCAACGTGCACACTTTCGCCGGGTCTTTGCACGCCATGGTACCGCTTACCCGAACCGTGGATGAAGCATCATCTCCTTCTTCCTGTGATCGAAAAACTAACACGCTCCGAGCAAGTGCTCGTTTGTGTACAATTTTGCTAGAAAGAGAAGGAAATAATCCTAGAAAACTGGCCAGGGAACCGAGGATGGTCAACCCCCACCCTCGCCCATCTAGAGCCTCAAAAAACACAAGCACAATAATAATCAATGCAAAAATTAAATCCGGGGTCCGACCCCCGGATGCATGCAATCATAGATTACTATTCAGCGCAGCACCTACAAAATGACGATACATAGCACAATCCATATGCATGATCTACGCCGAACCCCGATGAAAACATATGCCATCATATATTCACATGATGTTTTCATGAATTTATGCATGAAACATACACCAAAGCGTGCTCTGATACCAATTGTTGGAATTGGATCCGCTAATCAGAGTCGCAGCGGAAGCAAAAAAAGATCAGAAGATCATACGGTGTATGTTTCATTACAATTTCACTATAAAACAATCTACATGCAAATCTACGATTTTAGCATATGTGCGGACACCCTAGAGGCATACTACGATCTACGGAAGACATGAATGCATCTAGTTAGGTGTTTAGATTCATCATACCTTATGGATCTATAATCCGGAGATGACAGAATGATGAAGAACCGCACTTGAATCGCAAGGGAGACTGTCGGATAGCACCTTGTCCTTTGCGAATTGAAGAATCCTCGAAATCCCATCTCTGAGTGCAAGGATTTCGAGCTGACGGAGGAATCCGTTACGAAGACGATGGCGAGCCGCGAGATCTCCTCCTCTCTCTCTCTCTCTCTCTCTCTTCTTCCTTCTCCTTCCTTCCTCTTCCTTCTCCCTTCTTCTTCCTCTCTTTTCCTTGGCCGAAACCACAAAAGAGGAGGCTAATAGGGGGGTTCGGATTTTCTAGAGGAGAGGAACCATAGGGCCGGCCCCTTCCTCTCCCTAGTCCTATATAGGGTCGGTCTCCCATGGCTCCAAGGAGGCTTGGGCCGGCCCCTAGGTGGATAGGGATAAGGGGGGGCAGTTTTTAGGGATTCCGGGTGTCTATCGTGAAGCCTGGACGAAAACGCCCTTCACAAAAAGCGGAAAACTGAAAGAGAGACTGAGTGAGGTGCGCTACTCGGAATCGAATTCCGTCAGTGCTTGTGAGATCCTGGAATTATTTCGCTCAATCTAAGATCCATATTCAATGTGTTCTGAGCCATATTTCAGTATTTACCAAAATACCCCTACGGCCTGTAACACATGTGAATTAGGTTCTTTGGCTCCGGGCTTGCGCTCCATCGCGCTACTTCGCATCCAACGTATCCAACTAGGTCGGGGAACAATTCCTATACACAACGACAGGATGGAACCTTCAGGGTTCGGGATCTCTAGCTCCAACCGGATCCCTGATTAACTGTTCCGGTGACACACCGAAAGTTTCGTTAGTCAGCCCTAATCCGATTAACCCGCGTAGCCACCCAGAGTGCGACGTGAGTTGAACTCTAGTGATCCTAAACTTATGTTACTCTCTCGTAACCCTGTTCTCTACTATACTCCGATAATCCTTAGTCCCTCCTATTACTGGTGCCATGATACGACTCGGGCGGTGGGGAGCACCGTCAGATCCTGATTGATCATCTGACTAGGGTTTGATGACTTGTCATCTATAACACCACACACCTTCTGGTGTTATGCCTAGCATCCAGAACATCGTCAATCATACTGACAACCACCAGGCCTGGGTTAACTGTGTGGACAGATTGACTTATCAAAACGCACCCATCCAACACTGGACGTCGGATAACCTGTAGGGATTACATGTCACTCAAGTGCCAGCCGGGTAACCCAACGTACCGTGGTATTGGACTATGGAAGGTCCGCACACGTTGGCACATCAAAGCACCACACAACTGGTTGGCCCAGTATACATGGTCCCTCAGGGTTAAGGACGGATTATCTATAGTAGTAAGATGGTTTCTACACCAGTGTCTGAATCACTGAACTGTGCACCATCTTGGTTCCTGTTTAACACGATCATCGTGCTTGGTCAGGTGAATGGGAATCCCACGTTTCCGTGGTGGAGACTTCACCACATCCTCTACCTGCCAACAGCTTGTTCTCGGTGAAGCGACCAGCATCACCTAAGCTGTGAACTAGTTCTAGGTCTACACAGAACTGGTCCACTGGGTCTCCCAAGCATGGATCCTCCATGCGCCTCAGTGACCTACTGTGTTCCCTAGGGTCCTTTTATTATATGAGTATTATCATACACCAGAGTAGTATTCTAATTAAAGCAATAACCAAAGACATCTTTATTAATGTTAATACAGAAATTCCATGCTAAGGACACACAAGCTATAACATGGTTCACCTCCCCTTCCTTCTTCTCTCCCTCCCTTTTCTTCATTTCCCCCCGATTCCCCTTCTTACCTTCCCTTCCCTCTCTCAATTGCAGTCCGGAAGAGAAAGGAGGAGGGTGCCGGAGATGGGTGCTTGAGGTGGAGTCTTGGGAGTTGGAGGTTGTGAGGAAGCAAGAATGGAGAAGAGGGAGTGTGATAGTGTTGCTATACATGGTGGAGATGATCGGTTGGAGGGAAGGATGGAGATGATCTAGCCGACTTTGTGATTTTCCTCTGGGTACAAAAGCCCCCTTTTTCTCATCTAATTTGTAGCCCAGCATTGTTTTCGCCTGAAGGTTTATTTGAAGATGCAGAGGCATTCCAGTGGTATAAGCTCGCCGTCGTTGGCGTTCCTCAAAGCCACCATCGCCACCCTGCTCCACACCATCATCGAGTCAAATAAGTACTCCGACGTCGCCTGGTCACTTCAATAGCTACCTTGACGGGGATGCATTTCTGGAGCGTTACCACCAATTGGTTTGGACCTACATCGATGAAATCATTAAAGTTGGTGGTGGTGACGTCGTCGTTCCTTCCTTCCCTTACTGCTCGTCGGTAGCCTCGGTGCAACTGGTAGGCCGACTTCGGCGATGGCAACGGCCCTGCAAGCGGCGGTGTTCCTGCCGGCTCTCTCTAATTCCGTGAACTTCGAGAGGTTTCGCTACGGATCATTCATTTGAATTAGCACAAATCTACATGTTCCTCTTCAATTGGAGCCAATTTGCATTTGAATTAATTGGAGCTAATTCCATTTTCTGTTTCGATTCATTTTTTCATCGGGAGCTAATTTCTCAGCATAGACTGGATCTAAGGCTTCTCTCTTTCAAATTTTCTTCTAGGGTGTCAAGGGCAGCGTTTTGTTTGTCAGATCCGATGGAAGGTTCATGACACAGAATAGAAGTCTGTGGTATCCCCCTTCCTTTCTCTCTCTCCTTTCCAAAGTTTTTTTAACTTGGTTTTTTTCCTTTTATTTACAGGGTCATGCCGATGGGGTCAGAGTAGTCGTTGACAACGGCCACGACGGCTTCATGCAATTTAACCTCGGACTCGGGCCCGCTGCAGGCATCTCCGAAGATGGCGACTTCATGCGATTTAAGTCACGACGGCTTCATGCGATTCATCTCGGTGGCGAATGGAGTGCAGCCTGTGTCGCACTCGGGTGGCTACGCAGGTTAACTCGAACTCAAAGGGTCGATGGTACACTCGAGTAGTGTGTCGATCGAGTTCAAGTTAGAAGCCATAAACCCTGGTGCCTAAAGGTTCCACCTTATCGACAATATGTACGGTCCTTATACCATCTCCTCGAAACACAGAATGCAGTTAGAGGGAACATGAAGTCCAAACCTACGCTCTGTGTGTGTTTCGCACCAGTGCAAGGTAGATGTGTAGCATCGTGTGTGTGCTAAGGGGAAACCCTAAAGTAGGACGAAGACACACATAGTCATTCCTTTCTATAAGTGAACACCACATGAGTGCGATGCATCGGGATATATTGCGAGTTGATTAGTTGACTTTGCTAGGGGCACCTTATGTGTTTACTAAGGGCAACCTAATAAATAGTAAAATAACCAGTGCACTTCACTTATGCGAGTTCTCGTACACATGGGTTGGCCTATTAGTGTCATGGGGGGGTTTTGGTAAAACAAGTATAACCATGCACTTAGGAGGACCGGCCTTATGTGTTGGAGGACATGTGTGGGGAGCTTCTTTATAGGGGACGACCTCTAGAAACAAGGAACAAGGGAGAGAAGCTAGGGCCGGCCCTTGCAAGTTACACACACAACCAAAGGGGGCTCGACTTCGTCAAAAGAAGAAGAGAGAGAGGGGTGGTCGGCCCTATTGAAGCTATACCCGACCCCCCTCTCTCTAGTCTCTTTACTCCCGTCTTCCTCGCTTGCGGCTTCGTCTTTCATGCGTGGTGTCTTCATACACGAGAAGGGCTAACATATGGGGGCACTCAGAGACCCTTCGTTGGCACGCCGTGCATTGTGTGAGATCAAGTGAACATTGAAGGCTTCGCCTCCCGCGTATCGTCAATTTTTCGCGGACTATCTTCCATCTCCATCGACAAAGAAGACAATTCTCCGTGGTTAAAAGATCCACACGAAGGTATGCAATATCCTAACTCGTAGATCTCGCGTAGAATCTAATTACATGCATGCTAGTTAATTCGCATCGCTAGATTGTCGTTAGGGTGTTTAGTTCACGTCACACACATGTAGTCCGGACTTGTAGGTTATCGGGACCGGCCGGTCCAAACTTGTGAGATTACAAGAGCTGATCGGTCAAAACTTGTGAGGTTACAAGGGCCGGCCAGTCCGAGGGGTGCTCATGGGCTGCCCAGCCTGGTCCGAACATGCCACCTGTCCCTTTTTGATTGGCTCATCCATTACCATTTATTCTGGTACATAGAGAAAAGTTCGCTCCACGGTGTTCATACTAGGGGTGCACAGAAAACCAATGGAGCCGGAGAACCGAACCGAATCGGTATGGACCATACGATTTGGTTCGGTTTCATGTAGGATCGGTTTGGTTTTGGTTCCCAAAGTGCAGAATGTATCGTCGGTTTCTGGTTTTGGGTGTCGGTTACCCAAACAGAGCCAGAACCATTATTGTATATGCATTCATGGGCCACGTCCAATGCGGGTGATGGACTGAATCACTGATGGGTCCTTGGACCTTTTCTCCCCTCCCCCCCCCCCATTTTAAAATGCTTGAACTCCTCCTGACCCTAAATCTCTCTATCTCACAATTTTCTTTCAGCACGTTTTCTTTACGAGAAACCCTATGCAAAACCGAGTGTGCATAGCTTTACAAACTTTAGAACCGTTGGAACCGAACTAAACTGGTTTTGTATCGTTCGATCCGGTCCGGTTCCATGCTCCCAACAATCCGATTCCGATTAAAATTTTTTTAGAACCGTTGGGACCAGATTTATTCCTAATCCATTCCGAAACAGGGGCAAACCGGACCATGTGCATCCCCAGTCGATACTGGCACCGGGAGTCGAATAGCCTCCTTTGTCGTAGGTTTTTTGAAACCCGAGCCTAAGATGGTTCAATTCTGATGAGTGGGTGCTCAGTGACCGATCTAGGTTCAGAAAGTGGAGGTCGTGCACGAAATAGATATAGTGCAGCTACATATTCATGAATTTCAATGCCCCGTCAGGAGCAGAAAATCACAACAAATTATGAGTATCTCTACTCGAAATAAATAATATTTGTTTGTTGGTTAAAATTCCTTATTATTATTATTATTAGAGGTGTTGGGATTCTTTTTTATTATGGTCTACAAATGATGACTAGCAAGATAATAATGAGGTTACAAATCTAGTTAAGAAAATAATAGAACTATGGTTTAGGGATTTAGTATGCAAATGTTGACACAATAATCAAACAAGGTTTAGGTGGGATCCTAAGGCCTTCTACAGATATGGCAAAAGGTAAGGCTGCAATTTGGGCAGATTGGACCCGACCCAACTTAAGCCCAATCCGACTTTTGGACGGGTCTGGGTTGATGTATTTGAAGATTGGGTTGGGTTATGGTTGAAAACATATAACCCGAGTTGAATTTGGGTTGGGCTCGGGAAACCTGAAACCGAGTATGTTTGTGAGTCTTTGATATATAGGTAACAATCGCAGTCATTCCGAGTACTCATGTTGAGGGGTCGCAATCACAGCCATCCGTTTCATCCAGTCTCAATTTTTTTTCTTCTTCCTGCTTATCAAATAAAGGCATTATCGGATGATTTAATAAATTGCATTGATAGAAATGCAAAAAAAGTTGTATATTAGTGTTAGCAAGTATTATAATTTTTTTTTATCTTTGAATGCCAAAATTTTAAACGATGATTGGAAATAAGTATACTCAAACTCGCACTACCCAACCCGTCCTACGATCTTGGGCTAACCCGAGCCCAACTCGAATGTGGAAATTTTTGCTTGGGTTGGGCTTGGGCTGGGTATCTTGGGTTGGAGGTTGGACTGGGTTGGGTTAGGGTTGAGCGTTCTAGTACTTGGGTTGGACTTGGGTTGACCCCCAACTCGACCCAACCTCGCCCGAGTTGCAACCTTAGCAAAAAGGGAAGAGAGGGAAGGAGAAAATATGGACTTAGAAGTTATCAAGGCTTATGCTAGCACAATGCCCTGAAAGATATTTCGCCGCCTCAGTAGGTGTTTGAAGGCCCTCGACGAACACTCTCTAGGGTACAATGACTGGACTACTCTTCAGCATCAAAAGGAACCCTTTTGAGACTCTTAGCGTACTCCAGATAACAACCGAATCACGAACGAGAGAAAGAAGTAGAGAGAGGAGAAAGCTCTTGGCTTTTGGTATATATCTAGCTTCATCGGACCCTCTTTTATATAGAGGTCCTTAGCCATAATGTTCCCCGTCACACAGCCCATCGCATGCAGCAATGGTTCCTGCACTAAAGAGAATTCACTACTTTGTCGAGTGTAATGGTTGCATGCGTCAAGGTAGAGGACCTAGCTCAGCCTTATGAAGCGTGTAACGGTAGGAATAACTCTTCATTAAAATTTAAAAATCAATGTAAAAAGAAGGCCCAAAGCCTATTTGTGTCCATGCGGCTCGCGAGCCGCTGCCTGAGCCCTGTCGGCTTGACCTGCATGCGTGTGTGTGGTGGGCTATGGCATGACTCTTGCGAAGTTACAAAGCCCAATGAAGAGAGTTCTATTAAATATGCATTAATAGTTCTCCCCCGGGTAATATGGGACTAAACTCAAAATCGATTTTTCATTCTCACAAGTCAAAATCAAGTTTTGCTAACAATATAGAGGGAGGGGGTCACCACCGGACCCCAGACACCACAATCGGTCGATAAGAAGGCTGCTACACCAGCATAAGGAACCCCCCCCAATCTATGGGTATGGTTTTCAAACTACAGGGGGCATTTTTAGGGTTTTAAAACACGAAAAGGGGGGGGGGTGTAAATGATAATGGGTCAAATGGATCTATGTGTAATTTAACCTAATTAAAACTAGTTATTTTTTGAGAAGTTTAAAACACAGCGTTCCACGGAGCGGTATAACAATAACCATGTGTAAAAAAAAAGGGGCGGACTGCAATCAGTCATTTTTAAGGGTTTCATTTTAGGATAGGTTCCGACCACCTTTTCTTATAAGGCCAGGTCCACATTTTAACAAATTAATAGCAACAACTCTTTTGGTTAATGCAAGACTAAAATAGCCTTGGCGAAGTTGCCGAATTTACCAATCTACCATTGTCTATATAACTTCAGTCGATCTCTATGAAACGTACAGAATGTACAGTTTCGAGATCAAGTGTGGAGCACTATAGCCACTACAATGATATCACTGTAGCAACTACAGTGAAATCACTGTAGCGGTATAGTGATTCCGCCGTAGCAGCTATAGTGAAATCACTGTAGCGCTATAGTGATTCCACCGTAGCTGATAAAAAATACATTGCTACAGTAAAATCACTGTAGCAATAGTACTCAATTTTGTAGCAATAGTACTCATTTCAATTGAGTATTATTAGCATATGTTTGAGTATCTTTGCTATAGTAAAATCACTGTAGCTGTTGTAGTGATTTTTTTGTGACTGCTAAAAACACTTTGCTGCAGTAAAATCACTATAGTACTCAATTTTAGTCCCAATAATACTCAATAAAATTGAGTATTATTTAAATAAAATTGAGTACTTTGTTATATTGATTCACTGTAGGGAAGCCTTTTTAGCCGGTACAATGAATTTCACTATAGCAACTATAATAAAATCACTGTAGCAACCTGTGCATGGTACTCAAATATACAAAATAATACTCAATTTAGCTGAGTATTATTTGCATAAAATTGAGTACTTTGCTACAGTGATTTTACTGTAGAAATATTTTTTAGCATCCACGATGAAATCACGGATTGCTATAGTGATTTCATTATAGCAACTACAGAGATTTCACTATAGCAGCTACAATAAATCACTGTAGCATCCACGATGAAATCATGGGCTGCTACAATGATTTTACTGTAGCAGCTACAGTGAAATCACTGTAGTAGCTATAGTAAATCATTGTAGAAACCGTGTCATAATTTCTGTAAAAAAAAACTTGCCATATATAATCTATCATTATTTAATACAGAAGGATATCATGGGTATTTATGATATTAAAAAAAAACACGTTATATAAAACAGTTAAGATCGGATCATTTGCAAGCAAAACTAGGGACAGTGGATCAGGTTTTATACAATAATTCTATCGGTGGACTTATTGTAAATAAGAACTTAAATGTGACTAGATATAATACACGTTCTGTGTTTTGGACCTGACACCGATTTCCCCAAAACACAAAAAAAAACCTGTAGCTAAACATCGTCCGGCATCAATACCCCTCGCCGCTTCACGGCCGCGCTCATGGCGTCGTCCGAGCAGCCCCTGAAGAAGCGAAAGCTGTACGAACCGTTCCCGGACCCTTCTCCGATCCTCCACCAGTACCACCAGACCTTCGCCCCGCCGCCCCCTCCTCCTCTTCCTCCCCTCTCGTCGGATGAGATCCTCAGGCGGCGCCGGAACCGGGAGGAGATCCGGGGCATGTACGAGTGTTACCGGAGGATCAGGTTCTGCGTGTCCCAGAAGGACCCCCGCCTCATGCCGGACTTCGAGCAAGCCTACCTCTCTCTCATCACCGCCTCAAGAGGTCAGATCTCTCTCTCTCTCGTCTCGTTCTCTATTTCTCGAAGTCTCGAACTAATAAACATAAAGGATTGGAGATAAAACCAGCATGAAGAAATCCCACCAAATTGAATTCCAAGAAGCTACTAATTAAACGATTGGGTATAGGCAAAGCTTACCCATGATTTTCAGTTGGGGAGGGGGGTTTCCCCAAGTCAGGAGAAGAAAAAAAAAAAAACACGATCCAAGCATAAAAACCGAATCCCCCCCCCCCCCCCCTAACTATGAGCCCAGCAGAGACATAAAATCTCCATTGAGCAATGTTGTCAAAGCGCGCAGTATAGGAGAGGAGAGCCTTGACCATTTGTATAAGGCACACACCTAGGCATGCCTAGACACATTAGAAAAGACACGCAACTTTTATTATTTTGGTTACTCAACCCCAAGAGGCTAATCCTCAGCTCTCTCGTAGTTGAAGGAGTTGATCTCGTGTTTGATTGCAGTCACTGATGTTGAAACTCTCAAGTCAATATGTTCAGTTACATGTTGCATTTGAGGTATGTACTTCAAGGTTATACTTTTCAGTATATAAAACATTGAGATTTTATATTGTTGTACATCTTGCTACGGTAAATTGATCATAAGCTGAAATTATGTTGACTAGATGTACGATAACATTATACAATTGTGTGCATACCTGTGAATTTTAAAATTGTATATATATATATATATATATATATATATATATATATATATATATATATATATATATATATATATATAGAGAGAGAGAGAGAGAGAGAGAGAGAGAGAGAGAGAGAGAGGGCAGTGAGCCTGCACCTGAGGTGTAGCATCGTTGCTGCATCTCTCGTTCTTTTACCCATCCTAGAAGTTTTAGAATTTGATGATTTTTTTTGGGTGTGTTGTCTAGGGTAAGGTGATCATCCTCACAAAAAATCAGTAAATTTGAGAACTTCTAGAGTCATCAAATGAGCTCTGCAAAATTAATGATTACAGTGAACGGTCGAAAATGTTTCGAACATTTGATGACCCTAGAAGTTTTAGAATTTACTAATATTTTGTGAGGATGATCACCTTACCCTAGAGAACACATCCACCAAAAATCATCAAATTCTAAAACTTCTAGGATGTCAAACAATGCCTGAGGTGCAACAACGATGCTACACCTCAGGTCTAGACTCCTTTTTTCCACACACACACACACACACACACTAGTATTGGACTCTTTTAGTCGGCCATAGTGCATATATCCCTCTTATATACACATATACATACTTAATGTCTATGCAGTCAAAGTCGGTAGTCGGCCCTAGTCGGCCAAGGGCCGACTAGGACTAGTCGGGACTAGATGGCCAAAACTTATTCTAACCCCTCTCCCCCTCCCTAAACATATATGATATATGAACTAGCATAATTGTCAATAAATATATGATATTAGTCAGTTAATAACAATACATACCTTCACACTCCATAGCATGGGTATAAATACATAAGTAACAGTCTAACAGAACACAGTTGTATTAGCTTCATGTCCATGTCAAAAGACTCAGAACTAAGAATTCATCACAATATTTGTTTGATGATGTTTAATCAGTGAACAACCCCAATTTTGATTATAGGGTTATATGGATATCAACAAATAAACTGATTATTTGTTTATGTTTTTATCTGAGATTCTCAGGTGCTCAACAGATGATTACAGGGAAGAGCCATAGTTGTGAGTCTTGCGACTCAAGACTTTGAGCCAATGTAAAAAAATCTAAACAAAATTGCTTGCAAAGACTCCTTTCAAAAAAAAAAATTGCTTGCAGAATGCTGCCTGGGGACTAGTCGACAGTCGTTAGTCGGGGACTAGTCGGGTCTAGTCGGGGACTAGTCGGGATTCCGCTCAGCAATGACGGAATCGAAATTAATCGGTCGGTAAAATGCCGCCCAGGGACTAGTCGGAAACTAGTCGCCGACTAGTCCCGACTTTGATAGCATAGCTTAATGTTGTATTACATAGTAAAATCTTCAATAAGACATGACGTACCAGATTCATATATACATATACATCCTCCTAAACATACGGCAATGCTGAGGCTCCAAGGCACCTAGGCTTGCCGTAGCACTTTGGTAGCCTTGGTATTATGGTTGCTCAATCTCTTGGAATAACACACTTTTTAACTAAACCTACTATAATCCCTTACGTACAGATTACAACGTCAAACCCTAAACATGATAACCCTCCCACTGTGACTTATTCTTGAAGAAATCAAGAGGCTTCCCCTGGAAGTCATGTATATCATGATAAAAAATGAAGTTCTCCCATTTATTCATCAACCTGCAAAATTCCACAATTGACATCAGTGTTCAAAAGCCCGGAACTTGGATTCGACTTGAAGTCCACCGAGTCGAGTAACTCGAAGACTTGACTTGGGCGACTCGGTATATATATATATATATATATATATATATATATATATATATATATATATATATATATATATATATATATATATATATATATATATATATATATATATATATGCTTGGTTGCGCTGTGCGCTGCCGAGAGAAAACGCGCTGCGGAGCCACGACCGTCCGATTGAATCGGATCAAACGGCTGAATGTAATCCGCTCCCGCTCCCGCTCCCGCACCGCGCACAGCTGCACTGCACCGCAACCCCACCGTCCGATCAGCCCACCCGTCCGATCGAGCGGCTCCCGCTCCCGCTCCCGCACCGCGCACAGCTGCACTGCACCGCAACCCCACCGTCCGATCAGCCCACCCGTCCGATCGAGCGGCAGTAACAGTTTTCGCTGTTACTGTAGCGGCTACAGTAACAGCGAAAACTGTTACTGTCCGTCGATTTCCATCAATTCGTTTTGATCGAACGGCCAGAAATAGTTTTCGCTGTTACTGTAGCCGCTACAGTAATAGCGAAAACTGTTACTGGCCACTCGATCCTTTTCGATCGAACGACCGATAACAGTTTTCGCTGTTACTGTAGCCGCTACAGTAACAGCGAAAGCTGTTACTGCCGCTCGATCGGAAGGGTGGGCTGATCGGACGGTGGGGTTGCGGTGCGGTGCAGCTGTACGCGGTGCGGGAGCGGGAGCGGAATTACATTCAGCCGTTTGATCCGATTCAATCGGACGGTCGTGGCTCCGCAGCGCGTTTTCTCTCGGCAGCGCACAGCGCAACCAAGCATACCTCTATATATATATATATATATATATATATATATATATATATATATATATATATATATATATATATATATATATATATATGTGTGTGTGTGTGTGTGTGTGTGTGTGTGTGTGTGTGTGTTTAAAACTCAAGATAGTAAATAGCCCAAGTCAGACTGAGTCACAACTCGAGTCACAGCCGGTCCGAGTTTTGGTCCAAGTCGACTTCGACGGGTCGGATCGAGTTTTGGTACTATGATTGAAACCGTAGCCTTGTATTTTACATTCATATAAAATAATTATAAAAATGACCAGATCTATCATGATGATACAAAAGGATAACAAGATCGGGAAAGTAATAAGCTACTAATCTCGTATAGGAAGGTGATTAGGGCAAGGCCTCCTTCCTCCGACCTATAGATGATCATGTCACAATTGGATAGGCCTATTCGACAATGTGGTTGAGGTTGGACGTCACAACTAAGGATGTTGGGATCAGTTCCGGTGGTAGGCAGACAGCTTCGCTGGCTCCGCGAGACAAGCAGTGTTGACTGTTGAGACACAGGCGCCCTCAATGGTGCTCAACGGATGAGGGCGAGGCCGATGCAATTGGATCCGCTGATGACAAGGATGTGGCTAGAACAATCCTTAATGGGGATCTTGATGGCCGCTTACCTTACATCTATTCTTTCTTTTGTAGTTTAATGCTTTGATCATTGGGTGATGATCTTAATATAAAGCTGCCCTAATCTTTGAGGTTTTATTGAACTCACGAGGGTTATGATAGTAGTTAGTTTCTCGTGTGCACACCCAATTGATTTGTTGTTTAAAGTTGCCTCGATTACTTTGTTGTTTGATGTTTCCTTGTTCATGAGATGAGTATATTGAAGTAGCGCGTCTTTTTAGACACTACAACCTTTTTATTGGATGCCAATTATTTCATTGCAGAGGGTATATATATTTAGCACACCAAATTTGATTACACGCAGTCAAACGTATATTTTCAACGGATGCCAACAGTAGGTCATTTTTCGAGAAGTAATCCTTCCAAGGTTAAGTAAAACCAAACGGGGCTTTGAATGGTTTGGCTATATAGGGCTAGTAAATATGGTTTTGATATTATTCATACTTCAGATTTTTTTGAAATTATATCTTAGGTTTCTCCACCTTTTTTGTTGGTTTTACAGGTTGCACAAGTGTACAACGTATTGTAGCTGAGCTTATTCCTCGTTATGCATCATATTGCCCTACTGCACTTGAAGCAGCAGCTAAAGTATCGATCAACATGTACAATTGGAGCTTGGCCATAATAGTTAGAGGAGAAGATGTGGATGGTGTTGCATATCAAACTGCTAAAGCCTGCATATTTGGGCTTGTTGATATATGTTGCACAGCTTCATATGAAGCACCAACATCATCAGTCATCCAAGGCATCTGCATAGCAGTTTTTCTAAATGTTCTTACCTTTTTCACTTCAACCTTTGAGGGCAAGGACATCTATCAAATAGGTACTCAAGTAATTCTGAAGCTGCAAGAGCCAAAGGAATTCTTTTGTGATCTGAAGCAAGAGCCTGCAGATGATAATGAACCAATATTATGCAAGTTATTCAAGTTTCGAGCACTTAGTCTCCTCTGCATATTCTTTTCTTCTCCAAAGAATTTACTTGCTGCTTGTTTTGAGCTCCTTTCCAGTAAAACCGATGCTGTTCTTCGTAAAAGGGGCCAATATTTTCTAAGTCAGGTGACTAGTCATCTGAATGCTGATGATGTAACTAAAACCTTGAACAAGACAAAGAATGGGGCTTCACTATGGACAGATTCGACACAGATTAGCACTGACATCAAAGGAATGAGTGAAATGAAGCCTGTATCAAATCACAGCAATGTTCCAGAACGATCACTGCTATTATCAGAGAACTGTTTCATGGGAATGGTATGCCTGAATGTGTTTTTAGCCGTTTCGAGTTTTTTTATGACATAGATTCCTTAATTCCTTTGAGTCCGGTAGTCTGCTTGTGGCTCCCTGCTGATATGAACCCAGCCCACATCAGCTTGGTGGCGTCTTACCATCTAGTCTAGGCTTTCCATATCGAATTCTCACCACTGATTAAATCAAAACCTAACAATTCACATTTCGTATTGAAACATTCAACCTGATACAACTTGCTCGAGATATAAAGCACTTAGAGTTCATTGATAATATATGAATTGATTTAAAAGGAATTAGAAACTTCACTAGAAATATATATTGATGTCAAGTGCGTTTTGGGTGTAATGCAAATCATTATATATATGTTTTTCGAAAACTCAAATTATTCGTAAAACATGAAAATGAAGTTTGTACTTTTATTATGCTTTTTCATTCCCTCCTACGGTCCTACCTTGTGGTCTCCTTTTGTACCATGCTTCTTTTAGCAACCAAACATCTTTTCAAGAAATTTTCAAGGGGAAATATCAAGATGTTTTCACGAAGTAGATTTTTTGTTAAGAAAACTTTTTCAACCATAGCCTAAATATTTATCAGTACGTAATTAACAATAATAGCAAATTCGATTATGCTTTGAATCAATTCAGTAAGGTTACAATTTACCATCCAACTTCATAGTTTGATTCTATTAGTTCATCTTAATCTAAACAACATGTCATTTTTCTAAACGATGATGCTAGTCCTTTTCTTCCTATTGTGGTTGTTGAAACTCTTTTTAAGCACTAGAAGATTGATTTTTTTGATAAATTGAAAGTCTTGAGCTACAAGAAGTCACTAACTTTTATACACATAAATGCTTTGATGATTCTTATTTTGATATCCGATTGGATTGGCTTTGGGGCACAATCCCAACAGTTTGTTGCGTCACTTACATTTGAAATGTGTTGATTGGTCCCTTCTTGCTGTCACACTATTGGAATGGCATCTTCCACAACCTGAAAGTAAAACAAGAACAGAACTTCGGTTAGAACTCATTCATAAGAAGAGGATAAGGAAGGAAAGAGCAAAACGTGACATGAAAATCCCCTAAATTTGTCCCCTAAATTTGGTTAGAGCAAATCAAATTTGGGATTTAAGCTTACTTTCCTTCACGAATGCAAAAACTCTAAGAAACTCATTAAGACATAGTATTGACTTTTTCAATTTAAAGAAGCAATTAGGTTACCTGTTTTTTCTGCAAAACGACCAAATTTGGTGATTTCTAATTTTCTCTGGATTCTGCTTATTTGGATTTTCGATTTATGCATCCAATTCGAAACTCGTTGGTCTAATCCTTCCTGAGAGATCTCAAAATAAATTCTACTTAATTCTTTTTCTGATTTTTATGATATTTTCTAAAGAAAATTGAGAGTAATAACATATCATTGATCAGATATCTCGCTCCTTTGACCTGATTCTTGGGCTGTAATTGGCTTGAATCCAGACATTTTTGACCAACAGTTGTGTCCACAAAATATAGCCTGTTTGGGTGCTCTATTCGTGCTGTATTGTAACTTTTTTTTTAGAAACCCTCAGTGTATTGTAACTTTGTTTCTTGATTAGTACGACTTATTCAATAATGGAGTTCAAACTGTCCAGGAATGCGGTTCTAATTGTGGTTCATTCAGCAATCAGACCATTCCTAAAATACGTAAAACAGATTTGGGCATTCCGAGCATGTAAAGTGGTGCTTATGGTCAGATAAACAATTGTTTTAAAACTCGGTAAAACTCGGCCCAGTCGGACCGAGTCAACTTGATTCGCCAGATTTCGAGTTGAGTTATTGGGCCGAGTCGAACCAAGTTGGGATAAAACTTGGTCAAGTTGGACTGAGTTTACTCGACTCTACTGCCTTTCGAGTCGAGTCCAAGTTTCGAGTTTTTAGTATTGGGATAAACTACCTAATTACCGGATAACCCACTAAAACAAGATTATGGCACCAAGTCAATTGAGTTTGGTATGGTATGCTACTTTATTGTGCATGTTAGGCACTGCTATGGTTTGTACTACTAGGTACACACTTCAAACCTTGGTAGAACTTACCAGCCAAGTTATATTATAACCATTCTATATGTTTGTCAACATGTTAACCATGCCACTGTTTCTTCTAAGAATTTTGATGGTGATAACTTAGAAGATATTGAATTAGGGCCATTAGTTGTGGACATGACTTCTTACTACTGGGTAGGTTTCTCAGATACTGTATAATCCTAAAAATTTTAAGTTGTTCTTTAGGGTTTTAATGAAATTGCTAGTCTTGTGTTTACTTGCAAACTGAGTTAGTTCATCTAGTTGCTGTTTGAGATTTATAGAAAAGGCATTTTCTTTAGATGATCTTTTAAGATTTCATGACCAAAATTATGAATTTCTTTATGAATCAAATGCCTAGTTGTTCTCTGTTACAGAATTGTTCCTTTAATTTTACTTGTTAGTCATCTCATCATAAGTGCACTTGTTGAATCATGGCTTTCCGTGTGCAGGCTATTAACGGAAATCCATCCTTGAGAGGTTGGATACTTACGAAGTATAAGAATTTATGTGAATCACTTAATCCCCAAGATATGTTAGAAGTATCATCTATTCTGGAGAAAATGTTTGGGTCTTTATCCAAACTGGTTAATGAAGCATGTCATGAAGACAACAACGACGATAACTTTGATCCAACAAAATATATGAATAACACATATTTGGTTCATAAGATGTCTACAAGGCAGAGCAATGCTGATTTATCTGGTAGGGATCCTTCTTCGGGAGTGCTTGATAAGTCTGCTACAGATGCAGTATGTGAGGATAATGCTGCTGCTGAAGAAAATGTAGGCCAAAATGTGAAGCCTCGCAGGTCAGTGACCCCAGATGAGGTTGGTATCCAGTCAGTAGATGAAGGTTTCACTTATGAAGGCGAAAGGTCAGGTTCCCCAAAGAACATGGAGATTGGAAGCCATGAAGATTCATGTCCAGACAAGACCTCAATGCCAAAGGACTTGTGGAGCTGCAAGTTTCTTTCTTCTGTCACTAATAAGAAGCAGCCAGATCATATCATTGATGGCTCTAAGGGTCAAGGCTATGTCACTGAAGCTGAGAAGAACCCAAGTTCAAGTACCAACCTTGGTTTGCGAGCATCTATATCAGCTTCTAAAGATGCACCTGACATTTTGTCATCTCCTAAACCACATTCAGTTGCACAACATCATGCGTCTTCTAATCAAATTTTATGGTACTCCGATGGGGATCCTGCATCTATGGACATATTCTCAGCTTCTAAGCAACTTTGGCTAGGTTCTCTTGGTCATGATGCCTCTGAAACTTTAGTTAAGTTGCACTTTGAGGATTTTGGTCCTCTAGAGCGAATTCTATTTTTCCCTGATAAAGATTTTGCTTTGATTGAGTACAGAAACATAATGGATGCTGTAAAGGCACGTGAATATATGCAGGGATCCTCCCTATGGGGTGGTTGCCTTCGTATTAAATTTTTAGACAGGGGCATAGGTAGCAGAGGAGTTGTTAATGGTGTAGCTGTCGGTGACAGTTGTCACCTTTACATTGGAAAGGTGTTAAACCAGTGGGCCAAAAATGAGATACTGCATGAGTTAATGAAGGCGGGATTGAGGAACCCCCGTTTAGTTTCTGATCTAACAAGTGAAAGTGCATTGTTGTTGGAATTTTGGACTGCTGAGGAAGCAGCCACATCGATGGCACACATCAGGCGCCAGCGCAGAGAGACTGGATGTCATACATATCATAATAAAAATTTGAAACTGAGTGCATGCACAATGAATCAGTTTGATTCTGGTTGTCAGCTTTTGGTAAGGCAAATTGATGCTTCTGTCTCTGATGAAATGTTGATTAATGCATTCTCAAGATTTGGTGAGCTTACTGGATGGCATTTCGACAGACCAAATGGTTGCTGCTTGATAGATTTCCGGTCATATGAGGCTGCTGGCCTTGCAAAGTCCAGGTTGCATGGTGCAAGGTTTGGGCCCACATATATACATGTTGAAATTAAAACAAATAACACCGGAACTATTGCTGACAGTATGATCTTGTCACCACCTGCTGTAAACGACAGTTCTGTTGGCAGTTGTAAGACTATAATATCGCAACTGTCTTCTTTATATTCATCCCTATGTGCTAGATACCGAATTAACCAAAGTTCAAGCACTTATGAAAGCCACAAATTAAGCAATTATTATCCAACTTCCATGAAAGACGAGGACAGAATGAAAACAAATACTCTTTGGATTGGTTTTCCGGACATTGCATCCCCGATGTTCACAGATGATGAGTTAATGGCTTTCTGCAATCTTGCTGTTGGAAATGTTGGGTCTGTGGTTAAATTGCAACGAAGCACACCAAGTTCTTGTTGGTTTGTTGAGTTCAGCAGTGTGGATGCTGCGGTTACCGCTTTGAAGAACATTCGCAGTTGTCCAGGCATGTTCCTTCAAATTGAGTTCAGGTATGACTCAATATCTTTTCTATAACCATTAAAAGTTATATTTGAATGCATGCTCTTTTCCTTCACTTATATGTAATGACTATGATGCATTTTTCAACTTTTATAATGCTTGCCCGAGTTGCTCAGTAAGACATCACTTCTCACTGGTTTTGAAACATTAATGCCTCTTCTTTCTTTTGTGTTCTCCGTTGTTCTCCATTAAGGGCCAAATTCTTTAACAAACTGAATTGGTCTAATGAATTAGACGTTCTACAATATATTTAGTACTGCACAATGACCTAAAACAACGGTCAAGATAAGTATGGGTCTTGGAGAAGGCCATATTTTCATCTCTTTCATAAACCCATTAACCAAAACTAGACCCAGCTTCTTTATATAGCCTTCTATTTTTAGGCATGTGACTTGTTTCTAGATTCTTCACTACGAAAAATCTAATTATTTCTGAGAAGAACAAAACCATTGATAGGTGTCCAGAACTGGTATGATAACTAATTAAAGAAATATGTTTAATGGATGATTTAGATGCTTAGCTTTTTGGTTGGTATTTGTAATGGAACCATGGAATCAAATTTTGACAAATGTTGGTCGAAATCACCGACATATGTCGGTATTTGGAGGCTCCGACATAAAAAGAGCCTGAATTGTCGATATTACAATTTGTCGGTCAACATTGTCGGTGGATGTGGACAAATGTCGGTGATGTCGGCGAAAATAGCCTGTGACTGTACAATTATTTCATTTGTCGGGCTCTTCACCTCGGTGGATTTCGGTGGAAAAGCCGGGATCCCAACTGTTGCTCTTCCTTTGTGAATAAAATATAAATTTTTGGGTTGGTAGCATAGCATTGTATAAATTGTATGCTTCCTTGTATTAATATAGTTTGCAGTTGTATGCCTGTATTTTGTATGGAACTTGAGCATTCTAGTACTATGTTTGTAATTTGTAGTTTGTACAACTATTCTACAATCGTTGTCTATTCTATGGTTATGGATTCTACTTTCGGTTTAAGACTTTGAGTGGCTTTGGGATTTTGTATGGCATTCTACTTTGTAATTCATTAAGTGGTTTAAAATTTTAAATATGAATCTAAAGTCCTAGATAAGTATATATGCATATTTATATCACAGAAAGGTTATCCTGAAGTTTTGCTAACAAAATCAAAATCTGACCAAAAATCTGACAAATTTGATCGAAAAATGACAAATTTCCATCGAAAAGCATCGAAATTTGACCGAAAAATGAAATATTTCCACCGAAATCTGTCTTTCCATTTTACAATTTTCCACTGACAAATTACCAAAAAACGAAAAAAATTCCTTTTTTGGCCGACTGACATGGACACCGAAAACGACATTTAAAACCTTGAATGGAACTACCTGCTAGCTTGCTAGAGGGCCAAAATTTGACTCAAACAACTCTTGGATTTTTTATTTTCTACTCTTTTATTGGCGCATGCAGCTCCTTTTTTTTAGCAACATGTGGTACCTTTATAAAACTGTTCTTGTAATGTACTCATTGTTGCTTGTATGCTATTTGATGCTCTTATCTTTTGCAGTTTTGCGATGTGTATTTCTTGTAAATAAGTTTATCATGCGTAATGCTGTATATTTCAATCGATCCCTATGGGCATATGGCCCTCATGTTTCCCTAGTATACTATAATCCTATTATGACTTCTTATTTTATTGCTTGCTAATGCATTAGTTGCTGATTCACAATGTACCGACTGCAGACTCTTGTGATATATCAAAATATATATGTCAGCATACAGGATGGATAAAGGATAGATAAGCACTCCGTATTTTTGTTTTGACAAGTGAAACAGTATTAGCCATTCATTTGTTTTATGTTAGCCTGCAGACTCTTTTTTTTAAGTACATACTACAGACTTTTTTTTTTTTACCTGATGTCGCCTTGTGCAGGAATTCGGGAGTTACTTTATACCAAAACAAAGAACAGCCCACACCAGGAAAATCTAATGCTTCGGGATATTTCCCATATCAAGGGGATGTCTGGCCTACTGATTTGGATAGTACTCCAGGAAACACTTACATCAATTATTTTATGAATAAATCTGAGAGCAGCATCCACGAACATGTGTCCCCAAGAGTCAGGGTGGAAAAACCTGTTAGTCAAGGGCAGAATGGGCATCCATTTCAGTCAAGTTGGACTTCTACAATCAGTACAGAGATGCTGGACGTTGGGTCAAGAAAAGTTGATGATTTTGGAAGTTGCATGCACTTGGATCTTCCATATGCAGGTAAGATCGCGGTTGAGGAGCTAATTATTGTGCAAGCTAGATAATATATTACATACTTATCTGTATTTTTTGATGATTTGCTAGAAGGATCTTCGACGTCTCATGGTGCGGAACAATTCTGGCAGAATAAGAAGCAAGAGATTGTGCCACAGTTTACAACTCAAGGAATCTTACCGTTCCCTTTGGTTGCTACACATGGTGGCTCCATGATACCACCACCAATCCCAGCATCCTCTCTTGTTCTCCCTGTCTATTGCACTCCTAGCAGTTCATGGGACAACAGTTCTCAAAATCCTTCCTTGTCCTTGAATCAAAGCATGATGCCCAATAGTAACTGTCATGTTAATGCTTATGGTGCTGTTCCTTTTATACCCTCTTCTATAACTCCGCTTGCACAGCTTGCTGGTGGTGGTTCTATTCAATGTTTTAACCAAATGAGTACTCTTCCTGGTTTACCTAGTGTAGGTCCCCAGCCTCCTCCCCCATCTGATGTTCCACCTCCATTACCTTCTTCTCCACCTCCATTACCTGTTTCTCAGCCTCCCTTTGTTCCACCTCCTCCAAGTTCTCCTCCTCCTTCTCTTGAACCTCCTAACATGCAAACAATTGAATCATGTTCTCATTACCCGTGGCAAGGCAGTCTTTCCAAAAGTGGAGTTCATTACTGTACAGTCTATGTGATTAGAGAGGCCTCAGATGCTTGCAAATATTCAAATGCTATGCCTGAACCTGTAGAGTAAGGACTCAACTTTTTGTTAGAAAACAGTAAAGCATGTATTTATATCTGAGTTCCTCACTGGTGTCTTTCTATCTCCATTGCAGTTGGCCTTTTAGATTAGATGTGACGAAGCGCACGGACTTTCGACATGTGAAGACGACCCTTACGAGCACGCCCCCTTACAAAGTAAGTCTCTTTCAAGAGATCATTTGCAAATTAATTGCTCTGCATCTTACATTTTACAGTTCCTAATTATCCTATAGTGCCTCTAAGCTGTAGTATCTATGTATTATCCAAAATTATAGAGATCCTTGATGTGGAAGTTCCTTACAAATCCAAAATTAGAAACTCAGCAACTACCCTAATTAAATTATTTGATCCCACTCGTTATCACTTGGATATTGGATATTTTCAACAGGCAGGGATTGCACAAGATTGAGAATTAGGCAAACATTGTATTAAGTGTCACTGGAAAAATAATTGAAATACTAAGCAGACCTTATGAGTTATGAGAGAGATACATGTTGCGTATTGGCAAAGATGTTTCTTTTTTTCTTCATTTTTTTGGGGTAGTGAGTAGTAACAGTGTAACACTCTTAAAGTTTGTCGGTAACTTTTTAAGTTTTCCACCAAGGAGCAATCGTAACCTCCGAAACCTCAGAAGTGAAAGATGGCTCCTTTTTTATTCCTTTGCTTTTACAATGGTTTTCCCATAATACATTTGTGCTTAGTTGGGATTCTACAATAATGCTATGTGGTCGGAACTCTTAAGTTAATACATTTGCCTACTAAACATAATTTTTGGTTCAAATTATGGTGTAAGGGAGAAAACAAGGTAAATAATGGTACCGGGGCATTATTGATACCGATAGGGATCAAATTGGTATGTACCAGTCGATACATACTGTTATCAGCCATTATTTTGAACAATGCTATCAAACAACAATTCCTTGTAATGTTGCACGATTGAAGATTTTCCAAGACAATAGTTACATAATTTGTAACTTAGGATGAAGGCATCAAGTTATCACAAGGTGAGGGTGTCATTGCTTAAGAAAAAAGTTATCTACACTAATGAATTATTACTTCTTATTAGAGAATAGAGGGAAAAATATGGTTGCACAATTATGTTCGAAGGTTAGACAGACTAGAAAAACATGGCTTTAATGAATTTCTTCGGGAACAGACTAGAAAAACATGGCTTTAATGAATTCCTTGTGGTGATTGTTTTAGAATCCATTGACTGGACATTAGTTTTTTGAGTTGTTAGTCTTGTAGACATGGAAAAACTTTCATGGGGAAGTTTAAAATAAGTCCTTTTTGAGAGATGACTTTTAGTTGAAGGACACGTTAATTTCAAAATATAGCTCAAGTCCCCCGGAACGAATATATACTCTTTTTGAAACAAATGTATACTCTTTCTGGAGACGAATGTATACTTGTGGGGACCTTAGCCAATATAGCATATTTTAGTGTCTTGCGGCTAATATTGCAAAAGAGTTAAGGACCTAGACCTAATTTGCCAAACTTTCATTGACAACAGCGATAGCCCTAAATAAAAATGAGTGACAAAAAGGATTCATAAAGCCGACCCCAAGTTAGATGGGACATGGCTTGATGGCTATGGTTCTCTCTCTCTCTCTCTCTCTCTCTCTCTCTCTCTCACACACACACACACACACACACACACACACACACACACACACAGTGTGTGTGCGCGCATCCATGCGCGCAAATGTGCTTGAGTGTGTGTGCCTCCACTCTCAAATTATTGATCAGTTTTATAAGTAGATTATGGGATATTATAATCTATGCATGAACAACATGAATTCATGCATGATTATGGTAATCTTTTGTACTACAAATTGGAAATCTTTGGGATTAGATGCCTCAATACGTGGCATTTTTTTGGAGAGAAAAAAATTGATTAGGGCAACTCGTCTGATACTACAAATTGGAAATCTTTGGGATTAAAGTGCCTCTCTAGGTGACATTTTTTTGGAGAGACAAAAATTGCTTAGGGCCCAGTGTTCTAAAAAGCGGCTCAGGCGGCCGCCTAGGCGCTAGGCGGCCCCCCACCGCCTCGCCTAGGCCCTAGGCGCTCCAGAAAAGCGGTCAAGCTCCCAGGCGGAGCTAGGCGGGGCAAGGCGGCCGCCTAGGCGGTCTAGGCGGAGCTAGGCGGGTCAGGCGGGCTGAGGCTAGCCAGGTGGGCTGAGGCTAGCTAGGCGGGCTGAGGCTAGCTAGGCGGGCCAGGCGACCATGTTTTCTTTTGTTCTTGTTAATCACTCAATCTTGAATTATGGTTATATACTTTTTCTTTAAAATAATGGTTCAGGATAATCTTGAACTTATATTAATTTTTAAACATATGTATATATTATAATATCAAAATAATAATTAAAAAAAGGCAAAACGTCTAGGCGCCGCCTAGGCGCTAGGCGGCCCCCCACCGCCCGACTAGCGCCTAGCGCTTTTTAGAACCTTGTTAGGGCCCTTGACTCGACTCTGATGGTCATATCATCGATGACTTCGAACATTACTTGGTTGGGTTATGTTACTTATGTATGTGATAACATCAAAGGGAAATGTCCTTTCCAAAGTAGACACATGAATTTACTGAAAGTTCAATGACATCACGTTGAAAGTCTTTATTGTATGCACGGCTTCCTTACCCAGCTCAGGCACTATGGAGAGAGATCTTTTTATATAGCCAAATCTACAAAGTGATTTATGTAGTAAGATAATTCTGATTGGCCTACTACAGAACTTAAGCAAGTTGTTCAAAGGAAATGAGAATACGAAGTTGTAGCCATTGTTTAGTTTCATTGATGTATATTTCTTTATGTAATATAATTAATTGGCTTAGTTAATAAAAAATAAACTGATTATTAATAAATTTTCAAGATTTATTTAGTTATTTAAAAGGAGAATATTAAGGTATTTTATTTTGAGGTTTGGATTGCTGGCATATTGCTAAATGATTCCTTTTGTTCATGTTAAATGTTAAACCTGCACTTTTACTATGTCACTTGGGTTGGTACTTGACGTCCTTAATCCAAAACTGTGCAATTCCACTTTATATTTATAAAAATTTATTGTTTACCAATTTTTAATTTTTCCTCCTATTCTTTTTTGTAGTCATATACTTCTATAGTTGTTATTATGGTTTTTGAGTTTGCTTCTGTTATGTGTTATTGGCTAACTTCCTTTTACTCGTGATGTAGAGAGAGGTTTGTCGGTTGCTACCATCTACTTCAAGTGACCAGAAAGGCGTAAGTTTTTTTTTCCTTGCACTTCTTACCTGTCTAAACAGGATTGTGGGTGGTAAATCATCTTGTTACAAGCTCTGTTGATTTATAAACTTTATTGGTTGCTTGATGCATACTGATCCCTAATTCATTGCGTCTTATGATCCATGTACTATTTGGTTATCTAGAGCAAGGACTTACCCATGAATATTCGATCTCCCATTCACAATAGAATTTAGAATTGTGATATGATTGTCTTGTACAGGAATAGCCATGAATCTGTCATATTGCATTTATTCAAACTTTACTTATGGATCCTTCCCCCCCCATCCCTCTCTCTCTCTTTCTCTCTCTCTCTCTCTCTCTCTCTCTCTCTCTCTCTCTCTCCATGGGAAAGAGACCATGCCCTCTTTGAACATTTATTCAATTCGCAGGACTCTTAGATCAACTGCACACATTTCACTTGAACATAAATGCTGCCATTGTATCTTTATACAAGAATATTAAATTTGGCAGAATATTATGAGATCTTTACACATTAATAGCAACCCATAAAACACTTGGTTACTAGCTGATTTTGAATGTTAGAACTTGACCAAACACTAGACTGTCTCATTATATGACCAATAGATCCTCTTCAGGCTTATCTGTTTCATTAGCTTATCTCTAGTTTCTTATGTTAGTAAACTGAACTGTCGTCGAGATCCAAGAAAGTTAAAAAGGCTGATAAATTATATATTCTGATTGAAGTTGCTGTCTCATTTTAATTGGTTCGACGGCATCTGACCAAAGGTTTCTCCTTAATTTTGATGCAGTTCCATGACTTCATATCCTATCTGAGGCAAAGGGAATGTGCTGGAGTTATTAAGATCCCCGCAGGGAAGTCCATTTGGGCGAGGCTTCTTTTCATCCTTCCGCACTCGCTCGAGATGTGCTCCTTGTTGGCCATTCCGTCTCATCCGGCCGAATGTCTGATTGCTTTGGTGCTGCCGAAGGAAACAAACTTTGAGTTGTAGAGAAGTAGATGTAAATTTTATGTTTGCGGCTCTCCCCCTATTTAGAGAGAGAGAGAGAGAGAGAGAGAGAGAGAGAGAGGATCTGATCCGATTCCCTCTCTTATTGGTTGTTGCGGTAGTCCCGAAAATGTGTTATGTAATTATGCCCTGAAAACATTTGAAGTTAATTCTATGGACAGTAGTGGTTCAAGGATTTATATGTTCTGCATTTCAAATGTAGCTCTCATCATTTCTTCTGAAAATTTAGATTTTTAAGCGCATTGTGTTGAGTAGATAATAAACTACTGCGTAGAACTTTAATGTTGTAGGTAAAGAACATTCAATTTCTCACTGAAGAAGGTAAACTAGATGACCTTCTGACTCGAAATCCCTGTAATGCTTTCTTCCTCCTTTCTATAGACGTGTTGGTCTTTCCTGAACATCTTTCCTGAACGACATGATGTGGTTGACGTTGGTTGGAATCGACCGACATGGGCAACACTGTGTTGGTCAGGAACAACTGACAACTATATCAGTTGTGAGAGATCGACATTTCTGCAGAAAGGAGGGGAAAAAGGAAGACAGGGATTGACTACGAGCAAAGCGGGGAGGAGATGGAGGGGGAGGCAAACCAGTCTGTTGGGTGCCCTATCAAATGAGGGTGATATTTAAGGGAAAATGCGATGAAGCCCGTATTACAGGATGTGTGTTGGGTGCCTTATCAAAATGGGGGATGATAGTAAAGGAAAAATGCGATGAAGCCACTATTACATGATGTCTGTTGAGTGCCCTATCAAAATGGGGGCGATAGTAAAGGAAAAATGTGATGAAGTCCGTATTAAAGGAATCATATCGACTGAAGGGGGTGTAGTGATCGGTACTTCGTAGCTAACATTTGCTAAGTGCACCCTGTCGTTTATTATTATAATAATTTTTAATAGTTAAAAATTTGGTCTTGTTAAGTATGATTGTGTATGTGTTGTGAGTTGGGCCGGACATGGGTCCCGGGTCCGGGTCGCAAGGCGACATTGGAAATGGCAAGTGCATAGCAGGAGTGTATCTATGCATGAATTTAATAAATATAATTAATTAATAATAAAATGTGTTTAGTGGCGAGTCTGTCGGACTCGTCGAGGTTCGCATGCCGACGGGTCACGACGCAACGCGAGTCGAGGGCGAGTCAAGTGTGAGTCGGGCCATTATTAGAGAAAAAAAAATTCATCAAAACCCAACCCCACCTTAAACCCTGCCCAAACCCGAACCAACTCCCATCTCTCTCTCTCTCTCTCTCTCTCTCTCTCTCTCTCTCTCTCTCTCCCTCTCAACCCCCTCTCCCTCTGTCACGTGAGAATGGGGTTGCATGAGAATGCTTGGGAATTGAGCCCGGTTGCATGAGAATTAATGCTTGGGAATTGATGGGATTGTTTCTCTAGTTAATGGTTGCATGAGAATTAATGCTTGGGAATTGATGGGGTTGTTTATCTGGTTAATGGCTTATCGGAAATAGTATTTTGTATTAAGTATGGTAAGGTTGTAATGGGGATATGTGCTGTCATGCATGGCTTATGGCCTTGTTTGTGAAATGATGAAAAAAAAAGAGCTAAGTTATCTCCCATTCTCTTCCTCTCAAATTTCTCTTGCTCTGTTCTCCTATTTCTGAAAGAAATCCTCTCCTCTCACTATCTGAAACTCTCTTAAACTTGGGGTTTGTTCATCTTGGATAGCCCTCGTACTCATCCACCCACTGTACCCGTAACATTTGGTATCAGAGCAGCCCGATCCTCCAATGGCCGACGGAACTCGCCTCACAAAGCTTGATGAAGTCATCATACAATTGAAGGAAGCATCAACACATATTCAACAGCGCCTCCAGGACATCAACCACAAGATTGCAGCAATAGATTTGAAGTATAATCAATTATCCCAAATTAGCAGCAGAGAGAAGGAGGACTCGACTTATTCTTTAGGCGGAGGACACGACACTGGCCAAACTTCTCGAAATGGAGGCTTCCAATCTCACCACGTCAAGATAAATTTTTCGGAGTACACGGGAGGAGATCCGGCCAGCTAGATATATCGGGTGGAGCAATACTTTGCATATCATCAAACTCCACCGGAACAAAAACTGACAATGGCCGCTATTCATTTTAATGAGGGGGTGCTTCATTGGTATCGAGGAATGGTGTGCTCTGGGGCGTTACGAACTTGAGAGGAGCTCACAAGAGTGTTGGAGATCCGTTTTGGGCCGACAACATACGAGGATCCGGCGGGGGCATTAGCCAAGTTGCGACAAACCACCACCGTGCTTGACTACCAATCTCAGTTTGAAATCCTCCTCAATTGCACAGAAGATTTATCAGAGAAGTTTATGGTGAGTTGCTTTGTAGAGGGGCTAAAAGAGGAGATACGACTGAGCGTGAGAATGTTCAAACCCAAAACATTATCAGAAGCATATGGCTTGGCAAAGCTGCAGGAAGAGAAGGTGGGATCCCACAAGAAGGTGATACCGGGGAAGTCGCCACTTCCCCAGAATCCAGGAGGGCCGGGGTTGTTGGGCGCGAGACTGGCCAACCTCCCCATTACAACGCTCACACCAGTGCAGATGAAAGAACGACAGGAGAAGGGACTTTGTTTCAATTGCGACGAGAAGTTTGTACCAGGGCATCGTTGCAAGACGCAAAAATTGTTTCTCATGGAGGGCGGGTGGGCAGATCATGAAGAAGACGAAGCGGACGGGGGTGAGGAGCAATCATCGGACGACCCTAACCATGACCTTGAGGCTACCCTAGAGATCTCGCTGCATGCGATGCAGGGGCACCCTCACCGCAAACAATGAGGGTGATTGAGCTCTTTGGTCGTGAAAGGGTGGGGATCCTCGTCGACTCTGGTAGCACCCATAACTTCATCGACATTGGGTTTTTGGAGAAGCTAAGGTTGCCTGTGGCATGCGAAGGGAGCATGGGAGTGATGGTGGCCAACGGTGATAGGATGGTTAGCCAAGGGAAGTGCATAGGAGTGGAGTTGCTTGTCCAAGGATTTCGTTTGGTTGTTGATTTATTCACTATTCCTCTTGGCGGGTGTGACATCGTATTAGGGGTACATTGGCTCCGAACATTGGGCCCCATTATGTGGGATTTCAAAAAACTGGTCATGGAGTTCGAAGTGGGCGGTAGGCGGTACTCGTGGAAGGGAAACTCTTCTACAGATCTCTCTTTCAGTGATGGAAATAAGTTGCAGAAGTTGATGGGCTCGAAGGATCGTGACATGTTATTACAGCTATGTGGCATTGATGGTGAGCCTCAAGAGACTTCACTAAGGCGGGACCTACAACACCTCTTGGATGAGTATGGAGATGTTTTTGAAGAACCCCAGGGCTTACCACCTCAAAGAGTTCATGATCACCGAATACCACTTGTTGATGGCACGCCTGCCATCAGTGTGAGGCCGTATCGATACCCGCATTTTCAAAAGACTGAAATTGAATGGATTGTTGGTGAGTTGCTGAAATCGGGCATGGTAAGGCCGAGCTAGAGTCCGTTCTCCTCGCCGGTACTTTTGGTGAGAAAACTGCATTTCGAACTCATGAGGGTCACTACGAATTTCTAGTGATGCCCTTTGGGTTATCGAATGCTCCTTCGATCTTCCAAGGGTTGATGAATGAGGTATTCCGTTTCCATCTCCGCAAATTCATCATTGTTTTCTTTGATGATATTTTGGTGTACAGCCCTACATGGGAATATCACTTGCTACATCTCCGAACCACACTGCACACGCTAAGAGAACATCAATTGTATGCAAAATAATCTAAATGCCAGTTTGGAGTTGAGGAGGTGGAATATTTGGGGCACATCATCTCAAAAGAATGGGTTGCAGTGGACCGCTCCAAGATTGATTGTATGATCAACTGACCACAACCTAAAAATCTCAAGGCCTTAAGGGGATTTTTGGGGCTCACAGGATACTATCGCAAGTTTATTCGTGACTATGACAAGGTGGCTGGCCCTCTTATGGAAATGTTAAAAAAAGACTCATTCCTTTGGTCTGATGCGTCGAAGATGGCATTTGAAACCCTTAAGAAGCTAATGGTTCAAGCTCTAGTGCTTGTGTTGCTAGATTTTTCGCAACAATTCATACTCGAGTGTGACGCCTCTGGTATCGGAATCGGTGCTGTTTTAATGTAGGGAAAACACCCGATTGCATATTTCAGTAAGGCACTAAAAGGAAGAAATCTAGCGTTGTCCACTTATGAGAAGGAGCTGCTAGCTGTCCTTAAATGGAGACCCTATCTGCTTGGATGCCGATTCAAAATCCTCTCCGACGAACAAAGTCTCAAGCATTTATCAGAGCAACGGGTGGCGACACCGGCTCAACAAAAATGGTTAGTGAAGCTTTTGGGGTACGATTATGAGGTGGAATATAGGAGTGGCAAGCTCAACTGTGCCGCCGACACTCTATCCCGAAAGGATGAAGGGGAACTACAAGGCCTGACATGGGTGATACCCTCATGGTTGGAGGAAGTCAAAGAAGAGGATGTTTCCAGCAAGGAGTTGGCGGAATTGTTGCTGAAGTTGAGGGAAGGGAAGCTCGACGTCTCTTGTTACATTGAGCAAGATGAGTTATTGTTTTACAAGGGAAGGCTCTACTTGGGTGGTAACTTCAAGTTCTGCACCAAGCTCATGCAACAGCTACATGACGCCCCTGAGTCTGGACACGAGGGCTTCCATAAAACTTTGGCAAGGGTTAAGAAGGACTTCTATTGGCTGGGTATGCGAGCCTTCATCAAAGACTACATTCGCAACTGTGAAGTATGCCAAAGAACCAAGGGCGAGAACGTGCACCCCGCGGGACTGTTGCAACCAATTTCACTCCCAAGTTCGGTGTGGTCTGAGGTCACGATGGACTTCATTGAAGGACTTCCCATGTCGCAGAAGACGACGTCATTATGGTGGTGGTAGATCGCTTATCCAAGTATGCTCATTTCATAGCCCTCTCACATCCCTATACCGCTAGCCCGGTTGCTCGCTTATTCCGCGATCACATCTTCAAGTTGCATGGGATGCCGAAGTCCATCATAAGTGATCGAGATCCTATTTTTACCAGCATCTTTTGGAAGGAGAGCTTTGAGCTTCAAGGCACTAAACTGAAACTAACAACCACCTATCATCCGCAATCTGATGGCTAGACGGAGCGCGTTAATAGGTTCTTGGAGACTTACTTATGTTGTTTTGCAGGTGAACGACCGAAGGATTGGGCAAGTTGGTTACCACTAGCAGAATGGTGGTATAACACCTCCCTCCACTCATCGACTGGCATGACACCATTTGAGGTGGTCTATGGGAGAAAGCCGCCGAGTCTGTTGCCCTACGTACCGGGAACTACTCGAGTCCAAGAGGTGGATGCTCAACTTCATGAGCGGGAAGGAATGCCAAGGTTGCTCAAAGAAAGGTTGGAGGCAGCCCAAGAAAGAATGAAGATGTTTGCAGACCGTCGTCACACCGAAAGAGAATTCAACGAAGGGGACTGGGTCTACCTTTGCCTACAACCGTACCGGCAACATTCTGCAGCCTTGAGGAGGAATCTGAAACTATCGCCACGCTACTACGACCCATTCAAGGTGCTTCAAAAAATTGGGCAAGTAGCATATAAGCTGGAGTTGCCTGAGGGGTGTCGCATCCACCTAGTGTTCCATGTATCATGCCTTAAGCTCAAATTGGATGCAGGAATCTCGCCGCATGTTACACTACCACCTGTGGATGGAGCTGGGGTTGTTCAAGCCACACCGGAGAAGATCCTTGATAGAAGGGTTGTTAAGAAGGGGAACCAAGCTGTTACTGAGGTGTTAATCAAATGGGCAGGAGCTTTAGAAGCTGACGCTACATGGGAAAAATACTGGGAGTTGGTGGCGAGATTTCCAGATGTCAACCTGGAGGACCAGGTTCTAAAGGAGGGAGGGATATCACGTGAGAATGGGGTTGCATGAGAATGCTTGGGAATTGAGCCCGGTTGCATGAGAATTAATGCTTGGGAATTGATGGGGTTGTTTCTCTGGTTAATGGTTGCATGAGAATTAATGCTTGGGAATTGATGGGGTTGTTTCTCTGGTTAATGGCTTATCGGAAATAGTATTTTGTATTAAGTATGGTAAGGTTGTAATGGGGATATATGCTGTCATGCATGGCTTATGGCCTTGTTTGTGAAATGATGAAAAAAAAAGCTAAGTTATCTCCCATTCTCTTCTTCTCAAATATCTCTTGCTCTGTTCTCCTATTTCTGAAAGAAATCCTCTCCTCTCACGATCTGAAACTCTCTTAAACTTGGGGTTTGTTCATCTTGGATAGCCCTCGCACTCATCCACCCACTGTACCCGTAACACCCTTTCTCTCCCCCTCTCTTGGGTCTCTCTTCTCTCTCTCTCTCTCGGATCTCTCTTCTCCCCAACCCATCAGCCGCTCACCCATCCGCCGTGCCCCCCTCTCCCTCACCATCCCGTCGCCCTGCTCTCCCCTGAACTCCCCCTCTCCTTCCCTGCGCTCCCCTCACCCGATCCCATGAAATCCGACCCCTGGAGCTGAGCCCTGCACCAGGTCAGCCCCCTCCTTTCTCTTTGCTGATGTGGAGACCAACCCGACCCCCCTCTTTTCCTTTTGGTTTTGTTGAGACTGATCGCAGCCACCCTTTTTGCCTTTTCTTCCCATGCCACGGCCATGGCCGCCAGCCATGTGGCCGACGACTGTGCAGCCAGCGAGGCCCGACCAGCACAGACCCTCCTTTTTTTTCCCTCACCTTTTTGCGATGGCTGTCGGCGGCTTGGCTGCCAGCGGCCACGCAGCAGGAGGCCTCCGACTACCTCGGTCAAGCACAACCCAACCACGATCAACCTCTCTATTTGTGCCTGATTACAGCAACACCTTCCCCTTATGGGTGACGACGATGCCGATGGCTCCACGAGAGTCGGAGGCAATCCTTGGAAATTGACCGACACTGCTCTTGACCGCCGAGGATTTTTCCTTCTTATCTGGCCTGATCATAAGGAAGATGAGGGTAAATTATTAATGGTAGTATTTTAGTCCTATCAAATTGTTAAATCCGGTATCGATTAATAGCGATGCCATTGTACCCTTGCGCAAGCTGCAATCATGCCGCCAAACTAGTTTTGTCGGTTTACAGGTCTGTAACTCCGCGATAGCGACTTCTATTTTTCCTTGTGTGCCAATTTTGCAAACCCCGTACGTTGACCGGGCGAGACACATTTTCTATCGCCAACCCGAGCATGGGCTCGGTGAGGCTTGACAATTTTTCGTTGCAACAACCCAACCGTGTTTTCGCATCTTAGCCTGAGGATATCTCAGGTGGAAGATGAGTCGAGCCTCCAACTTTGCCTAGACTTGACCCGATTTGTGTCACCATGGTCATGATGCTGAAGGCCCCTCGGAGCATGATGGCACGCTAGTAGCAACACCCGACGCGGGTCCGACCGTTTAGTCGGATTAGTGTAATTGGACCTTAGTGCGACTCGTCACATTGGCAATGCTGTCTAACCAGAACTGTACCATTAGAGCATCGTTTTGTGTGCCGGTAGACCGATGTTCGATGATGACTTAATTTTCCTTGATACTTAGTAGTAATCAATGACCGTAGGCCCATTGTGTGTACTTGACAGTTTGTGACCGTGTTGAAGACGGAGCGGAGGTTACCTAGTAGAAGCTCATGTTCACCAATCAGGTGACATCTACTTTCCTTGTCGTGGTCTTTGATAGTGGGAAATGAGAACTATGGTAGGTGTCCATAACACTGCATGTGGGTCTCGTCGGGCATCGTCGCATATGGTCACGTGGACCCCTCCTTACATACGGAGTCACGAGTCCGGCGACACATGCTTTAAAATATTAATAAAATAATCATAATCATTGCATGGACACCGTAATTAGGTATCCCATAAATTAAATTATAATTTGAATAAAATAATAATTAATGGTAAGTTTGACCCCCACAGTTCCGGTAGGAATGTGGGGATCATACTTAAATTGGGTCCCAGGGGAGTGTTTATTTTATTATATATCATGTGATGCATAGGCTGTGAGTGCGGTGCGAATCCCGATGTAAAACGTCAAAACTGATTAATTACTGTTCAGCTTTTTCGGTAATTGTGTGATAATCTACCTTGTAAAAAGATTTGAATCCCGTGCGCGCAAGGGTCGTGAACCACCCTGCGCGCACAGCTGAAGATCAATAGGCTAAGGGTCACGAGCAATGGTTGTGGTAAAACCAATAGGAGTAGCCCTCTAGTAGGGATTAGCCTAGCAATTTTTATCCCGGGGTAGTTCAAGACCCCAAAGAAAGCAAGTTGGACGGTAGAGCTCCACCGTGAAAGACAGAAAGCTCCTTATGATCATCTGGGTGATTTATGCATGGTGTTGGTGGATGCACGGCGAGAGAGTTGGCTCTCTACATCGAAATAAAAGGCCCTATAGTAATGGCCGATCAGGGGTAGGATGAACAAAATATATGGGGTTCACATTAGGATAGATGACTATTTAATTTATTTTTTTCACTGAATGAACTTTACGTTATACAACCTAGAGACAGTAGGAATTTCATGAGAATATAGATTGCTATAAATATATCTGTAAAACCTTGACTTATTTAATTAGATTTGGTTGTCTCATATTATTAAAATACTAAGATATCACTAGCATTAATTTGGTTAATCTTCCAATTTTTCATTGGGGGGTACTTTTTCCACGAGTAGACTCTCCTGTAGGTACGGAGGTTCAGGAGTAGCAGTGGAAGACCAGATGCAGAGTTAGAGCTACGATAATGTCTTATCTTTAGTTTTTCGTCTTGTAGTCTTTTTTTATTCTAGCAATGTAATCGACTGGATTATTATTAAAGTTATCTAATCTTAGTGTTTTGTGGTATTTAATGGCAATGATACAGCTGAAACTCTTTTGGGTAGGCCTCTCCTAAAGGCCACAAGCCTAGGATAGCTCACGATAAAAATATAAGTCTCAAAATGACCTAATTGACTAGCCCAGTAAATAGGACCTCTAAAACCAGTGAGCCAAGTGCTAGGGAGTGGGCGAGGCTACTTGGCTCGCCGTCAGAGGCTTGAGCCTCGTGCTCCCTTAGAGGGACTCCTGTCAGCAGGTAGTGGTGCTGATATGCCACACATGCTGAGAGGATAACCATGTTAAAGGTCGAGCTTGGTCATCTCTCTGTCGATAAAATTTTATCTCTCTGCTTCCTTTTAAATAATCATAAAAATAAGTTTTAAAATATTCCTTGTTTCTTCCTCCCTTTTCTGCTTCATTTATGAGAGAGTCACGGCCATGTGAGAAACCCTAATTGGTAAAACCACTTGTTTTTCTCACCCCACACCCTAGGTATCGGTTTCAGATTTCTGGGACGTGATAGGGGTTGGGACCGAAGCCTACATGTGGGTCCCATGCCCACTCGGTATACACGAGCTGCTTGTATTAGAGCATCTCTAGCAGCCTGTCTATTCTAGCTAACCAAAAGTAGAGATAAATTATCATTTTTCTAGAATAGAAAGCCATACTTAAAACCCAACTCCAGAGCAGCCTATCTATTCTAGCTAACAGGTAGTCGTAACCCCTCCTCTTTCATTGATCGAATGACATGGACCGGCTGAGCCTTACTAACCAACAATAGCCAACCATTAAGT
Source organism: Chamaelirium japonicum (assembly GCA_947650365.1). Lineage (NCBI taxonomy): Eukaryota > Viridiplantae > Streptophyta > Magnoliopsida > Liliales > Melanthiaceae > Chamaelirium > Chamaelirium japonicum. The sequence goes on from OX393550.1 coordinate 116,026,149, forward strand.
GGTAATCTACTTTTGCTAGCTTAGTTGTGAGGCTGTTGGAAGTTTTTTTGGTATTTTTCCTAGCTAAAAACAACTAAGGGCGGACTGCAATCAGTCCTTTTTAAGGGTTTCATTTTAGGATAGGTCCTGACAATCTTTTTCTATAAGTCCGCGTCCATATTTCAACAGATTAGTTGCAACAACTCTTTTGGTTAATGCAAGACTAAAATAGCCTTGGTTAAGTTACCAAATCTATCAACCTACCATTGTCTATATAACTTCACCCGATCTCTATGAAACGTACAGTTTCGAGACCTAGTGTGGGACCATTATAGCTACTATAGTGATTCTGCTGTAGCGACTACAGTGAAATCACTCTAGCGCTATGGTGATTTCGCTGTAGCAGCTACAGTGAAATCACTATAGCGCTATAGTGATTCTGTCATGGCTGCTAAAAAACACATTGCTACAGTGAAATCACTGTAGCAATAGTACTCAATTTTGTAGTAATAGTACTCATTTCAATTGAGTATTATTATCATAAATTTGAGTATCTTTGCTACAGTGAAATCACTGTAGCTGTTATAGTGATTTTTTCGTGATTGCTAAAAGCTCTTTGCTACAGTAAAATCATTATAGTACTCAATTTTAGTCATAATACTACTCAATAAAACTGAGTATTATTTAAATAAAATTGAGTGCTTTGCTACAATGATTCACTATAGGGAAACCTTTTTAGCCGGCACAATGAATTTCACTATAGCATCTATAATAAAATCATTGTAGCAACCCGTGCATGGTACTCAAATATACAAAATAATACTCAATTCAACTGAGTATTATTTGTATAATACTTTGCTACAATGATTTTACTGTAGAAATATTTTTTAGCACCACGATGAAATCACGAATTGCTACAGTGATTTTATTGTAGCAACTACACAAATTTTACTGTAGCAGCTACAGAAAAATCATTGTAGCATCCACACTGAAATCACATGATTGGTACAATGATTTTACTATAGCAACTACAGTGAAATCACTTTAGCAGCTACAGTAAATCACTGTAGCAACCATGCCACAATTTCTGTCAAAAAAAATTTGCCATATATAATCTATCGTTATTTAATACGTGAGGATATCATGGGTATTTATGATATTTAAAAAAAATATATTATCTAAAACAGTTAAGATCGGATCATTTACAAGTAAAACTATAGACAGTAGATCATGTTTAATACATTAATCCTATTGATAGACTTATTGTAAATAGAAACTTAAAGTGGAACAAGATGTAATGCACGTTTTGTTTTTTGGACCTGACCCCAAAAGACTAGGGGGGGGACACTGAAGAGAATTGCCTACTAATTTTGTGGGTGCAAATAGCAACACCCTCGAAAAAAAGGGTAGGGCACACGAGGAGGCGGCTAGGAGAAGAGGAAGAGACGATGGAATCGTGCAGCGGTGGCGGAGCGTGCCAGTCCCAGTGCATGAAGCCCTACGAGGAGGCAGAGGTGGAGGTGGAGGTGGAGGTGGAGGTGGAGGTGGAGGTGGAGGTGGAGGCGGAGGAGATTCAAGAGAGGGTCGCGAGGTTCTCCATCGCCGGATCCTCGACAAACGGGGACGGGGGTCGGCCGATGTGCTCCAAGTGCGGCGATGAGGAGCAGGCCTGCAACAGCTTGTGCGCCGCCTGCTTCCGCTCTCACCTGTTCGGCAAGTTCAAGCTTGCTGTCACATCGAATGCCATGATCTCCCCCACGGACAAACTTCTCATCGCCGTCTCCGGTGGCCCCGCTTCCAGGTTCTCCCCCACCCAACATGAGCTGAATCCCTTGAATTGTAGATATTTTGAACCTTAAATTGCTCCTGACACCCCCAACATGATTTGTGAAGATATCATTTAGCAGTCGTAGTAAGAATAGATTGAATATTGTCACAATTAAGACCATCAGATTGAAGAATAATGGAAGCCTTGTTTGTGTTTTGTTGCATGATTTTTACTATGAGTAAAGAAGGTGAACCATATTCTTTTTCTTGGATATATAAGAGATTGGATCATTCCCAACAAATGTAAAGCAACTAGTGATTGGTTGATGAGTGGTATAATTTGTATGACTCTCTAATCACACCAGCATTCTATTTGAATCCACAAGCATCTCGAGGCAAACCCTCGAGTCCCATTAAAAAAAACAAGTAGGAGATAAAGATAAATAAATTTTATTCCGTTAGTCATCAATCGTTGAATAGACCTCTTCAGTTAGGTGTATAAGATCAAGATCCACGTTGCACTAATGTGGCGAATTACTAGAAGCGGGATTGTCGCGAATGTTTGATTGCTTTAGCTTATTTTGTAGCACCATGTGACTATTGGATTGTGGGCTAGTGGCCTATTGTCCGCACTAGTGACTTACAGGTTCTGATGTCTAACCTCTTTTCGATTTCTGATTTTAAATATGTTTCCTCTTTCAAAAACTGATTTATTTTCTTTTCTTTCCTCACCTCTCTTTCTTCTTTAATGTTTCCCTCTCATTCTCTTCCTCTACAATCTCTGAAATATCTGCTCTCTCTCTCTCTCTCTCTCTCTCAAATTCTCTTCCCTCTCTCTCAAACTCTCAAACTCCTCTCTCTTTCCAGTTCTCTACTATTTTTGTCATTAAGTCCCCTCACATTCTGTTGTTTGGATTGGCTTGGTTTTTTTCTCCTCTTTCCAAGGGGATCCAAAATGTGGGATGTGACATCAAGGCACCTAGAAGTGCAGATAAGGCCCAAAGTGCTATGGCTTTGCAGGTAAAGGTAACAATGAGTGCAGTGGGAGACCACTAAGATTATCTTGAGTCATTTGCTTCCTTGAAATAGTTGTTTATGTTCACTTGGTTATCATAGAAATATAATTATTGCAAGCAGAGTTTGTAAACTTGAAACAAAAAAAATCATTTAGTTTAAATTCAAATTTAGTAGTTGCTACCTATAATGTTGTGAATGGTTATTTGTGTCGTATGTCTACTCTCCTGATAATTATTTCTCAGTATGTTTTTAGCATGTGCTGAACAAAAGGAAGGTTGCAATGGAGTACTCTACTCACCTTTGGCATATGACGCATTGGTCAAGAAAGAACCACTTGTTCATCTCAAGCTAGAAACACTTTTCAACCATTAAAGCCTTTTTATAGTGGAAAATTACGAGAGTCCCTTTTCCTAGAAAGGAGAGAGGTCGAAGGTATGTTGAATCTTTTGACACTGAATTGTTTGGCCCATTAAATAGGTGAAAGAGATGTGTATGATTACTTTGTCACATACATCGATGATTACTCTAGGTAAGGTTTCATATATCTTTTGCACACAAAGGCCTAATCTTATAAGTGGTTAATACAATTTTGAGCGGAAGTTAATGAAAGTTTTAGTGGAATCCATCAAACACTCACTCCGATAGGGTTGGAGAATATCCCCTTTAATTCTTGGGCTATCTGGAAGAGCATGGGTGATGGGATTGCCTCTGAATGGACTGCTTCTTGAATTTTTCATCAACTCTATATTTGTTGCTGGGAGAAAAGTATTGATACATGCTGGATTACTTGTGTCCTTTTGGGAGGTCGTGCTTCAAAGTGTGATATGTATTCTGAATAAAGTTCCAACTAAGTCTACTAGACTTGGGAGTTGATAAAGTTCCAACTAAGTATAATAGACTTATGAGTTATGGTAAGCCTGACTTGTAGCATTGAAGATCTGGGATGTCTAGCTTACGAGCGGAGAGAGAGCCCATGAAAGTTGTAGTCACGTTGCAACGTGTTATTTCTTGGGATAAACAAAAGACAAAAAGGTATGACTTCTACAACAATAGGATCAAATGGTCTTTATAGTAGGAATATGGTGTCCGTAGGGGAAGGGATATACTCTGTCCGTGCCTAAGATGGCATTCAATTAAAAGAAGTCACTGGGTCTACTTTGAAAACAAAGTTGTTGTTTTTGTTACACTACCACTTAGATGCAAATGAGGATTACGAGATCTCCAGGGACTTTACATAACTATACTGAGATATGATGTCAATCCCTTTACTTGTCAGGAGGCTCTGATTATTGATTCTTCTAAGTTTGTTTAGGTCATTGAATCAGATATTGATTATATGAAATTCAAAACATTGTCATAAGTTTAGGATTGAGGCATAGCTACATGATGATTGGTAGGTATGACTATTACCAACGTGGCACTATCAAACACAATCACAAGCTAGACTTCAGGTTGATTGTCGATTCGTCTTGTTAAAAGGATTATTGCTTGATCTTTTGGATGATCTAAAACGTCCCATCGACCCCTTAGAGCTGTAACGTGGTCATCTAATTCCAAAAGGGGAAAGTAATTAAAATGGGATTTTTAGTTGCAAACAAGCAGTTAAAACTGAGAAAGCACGCATTGGAAAATTAGTTTACAATGCTAAGTGTACCTCGAATGATAGCGATTGTGAAGAAGATAGAAACACTCAGAGGAAACAGTGAGAGATGAAGGATGCCATGCGAAGATTGGATATATAACAAGTGAGTTGCATGAAACCTATTTGCGTGCTTCAGTTTCCTTCTTATAAAAGTATGCTATGCATCCATGCTTCCCTTAAATATACTCTTGACATGATGTGGGTTCTATGCTCTCGGTATAATTTTTAGGTACCACTTTAGGCTCTTTTAGTTGCTCCAAGAGATTTAGAAAGAAAAAGACAATGTGCATATGTTGAGATTTTAATTTTTATTGAGAAGATGCATAAAAATTACCTGAGTTCAAATTACTATCATTTCATTAAGGTAGCACTGATTTACCAATCATGGAATCAAATGTTGATAAATTTCTCATGAAATGACAGAAGCATGTCTTTTTGGAGGTTCCAACATAGAAATCGCCCGAAACTTCCATAGTAATAAATTCTGTTCAACATCACAAAATGTTGGCCGGAATGACCAACATTTGACCGAAATTCAACATCTGTTATTTTATTGGACATTTTAGCAAAAGATTCCAACTTTTGGAATTAAATTATCATATTTTCCTCTATTTCTTGTTTATTTTCATAACAAACCAATATTAGACTGACTTTTGACTGAAATCAGGCGTAATTGGCAAACATCCGATAAATTTTGACCCAAATCTTTCCTTAAGAAATACATATTTGCCATCGACATATGGCAGAAATTCGACAAATTTCCTTATTTTGACCGACCGAAATCGATATCAAAATCGACATTTAAAACCTTGTTACCAATTGTCGTGTTTATCATTTTGCCTTCCAACAGGTTATGATCATCTTATGTATATTATTCTATGTCCTTTGGTGTAATTTGGTGCCAATTTGGAGGCTTTTCCTCTTGTATTGCTTGGTCAAATTAATAGTTTGTTTTTTGGGGGACTTAGTGTTAGGTCCTTGGCAAGAGATTTGTTGGTGAAAAGGACAGACAACAAGATGGTTTCGCACTAGGTCCCTTATGAAAAGATGCATTTCACAGTGAGTCCCTCGTTCTTTTCTCCCCTTTAAATGACAAAATTGCCCCTAATCCTAAAATCACATTGAAGAGTAACAATCACATTGAGGAGTATTAATCTGCAAATTAAATGTTACTCTTTAGCTACAGTATTTTGCAAAATGTTGCTCTTTGCTACAGTAGCATGGAGGAACAATATGTAAATTTCTGTAGCAAAGAGTAACAATCTGCAAATGTTACTCTTTAGCTACAGTATTTTGTAGAATATTACTCTTTGCTACAGTGATTTCATTGTAGCAGATACAATGACTGCTATAATGATTTCTCTATGGCAACGAGTAACAATCTTTAAAGTACTGTAGTCAAGAGTAACATTTGCAGATTGTTACTCTTTCCTACAGTGAAATGTTATTTCAATGAAATGTTACTCTTTATTACTGAAATGTTACTTTTTATGTGATTTCCCTGTACAACTGCATGTAGGGGTAAAATGGACATTTTCCGAACGACAGGACCTTGACATTTTCCGAACGACACCTTGACATTTTCCGAACGACAGGACCTAATGCTAAAGCGTCTTTTTATCTGTCCTTATTGTTAAATACGATCTGTTTGAAGAACTAGACAAATTTGCCCTTGTTTTTATTATCACTATGATGTTTTTGACTAGTTGCTGTCTCTTGTCAGAGTGGCCCTACAATTTGTTCATGAGATGCAATACAAATCCCTGAAGAACTGGGATGCAAGTAAATCTTCTGCCCTACCAGTATTCGGAGTTGGGGTTGCTTTTATTGATGAAAGCGTTCTTTCTGTCAGTCCCTCTCATGAGATTGGGAGTGCAATTGAAGAGATCAGATTGATCGTGTCAGGTTTAGCTCCCCCTCATAAAGAGTTTCATATTATACCCATTGAAAGTATCTGTTCTCTGGATTCCAAGAACGCAGCAAGCAGACTGAATCAGTTGCTAGGCACCATCACAGACGCCACCGGAAAAGAGGATTTTCTGCGGTATTTGCGCATGCTTTCCTTACAGAAGGTTCTATTTTGTTTATTCTCTATTTGCAATCATTAGGTGAATGCGTTGGGAAAATTTTCTTACAAAATGTGATGGTGTTAATATCCTCCAGATTGCATTGGATAATAACTATAACAAAGTTGTGCTAGGATCGTGCTCTTCATCAATAGCACGCCATGTGATATCTGCAACTGTGAAGGTTTGTGAAGACTCACCAGTCCGATGATAGATATTAGAAAAGGAGGTGACTGGAAGTCCCTTCAATGCTTGAACTGAATAATTTCATTTTGTGTCTTTATTTGCTCATAATAATTTGTGGAAAATTACAAAAGCTCTTGAATTTGTCTTCAGGGTCAAGGTTATTCCTTGCCTGCTGATGTGCAGTACGTGGATGCAAGGTGGGAAGTACCTGTTGTGCTTCCGCTTCGTGACTGTCTTGAGCAGGAACTTAGCATGGTCTGCTATCTTGACAGGTAAGACAACGTTTTTGCTGTTATTTGGTCATCCTCACATGTTACTATTTGATTCTCAATCTAATTGACTACATAGTTTGAAGACTCAGCAGCTGCTCAACAGGCCTTGTACTGGCATCAATGGTCTGGTTTCATCATTTGTTTCGCGCTTGCTGGTAATTATTGTTTTTATTCGATATAATTTGGTTGTTTGGTTCAACTTGGGAATTGAAGACTAGGTGAAAATAATTTTCTTGTCATTTTGATGTAATTTTTGTAAAAAAACTCAAATTTGCAGGATGAAAACCCTTCTCGTGAGCGCACTATAGTAAGAACAGCGGAGAAGCTTAAGCCTTTCTGTTTCAATAAGCTCATGGAAGGTGGTTCTCAGGATTTCCTGCCATCTCGGTTGCGTCGAAAGTTCCAAGATGTCAAGAGCAGTGAATCTACACCGCCTGAGGTTCTCTGTGCAATTTGTGGAAGCCCACTCAGTGGATCAGATCTGCAGAGTTTGAAAAAAATTCAGGGAAAGTGCCATTCGAGAGTTGAAATATTTGCTGCATATTGCTGTCAAAGCTGTTGTTTTCAAATCCTTCCAAAGGAGCCAATGTCACTTGAGCATTTCTATACAGTACTACCTCGATCAATGACACCGAAAGTGAAGGATGACGCGCATCCTGACCGCAGTTGTCTAAGGTGAGGACCACATGTTTACTTGCCTTTATATACTTGTGTTTTTTTCTCCTTCATGTTTGATGATTAATCGACATGTTAAAAGTTCATTCATGACGATCAATCTCTCTCCCGCAACGATTCCTTGAGTTCTAAATCGATATCTTCCCTTGAGTATGTCACAAGAAATTAACACTCATCAATTACTGCTCAATACAGTCAAACTTTGATGAAGTGGATCGTGTGGAACACTGGACTATTTGGGTTATGAATTTTGGAGGTGAAATTGGATTTCGATGGGTACCAATTGGTCAGTTGGGATCAAGGAATGAAATACCTAGGATATTTCGTGAAATCTCGGACTAAATATCTCGTTTTTTCGGGATTCCGATATAGGGTAGAAGACTCAAAATTCAAAATTTCACTCCTTGGTTGGGATTAAATATTAGTTGAATTGATTGTGGAGTCAGTTTTAGAGTTTCTATTTTCTGTTTGATTACCATCATACATGCATGTCTACCACCACTGATATATTTGAGCTTTCTATGCCTTTTCTTTTAGGGACCAAATAGAAGATTGCCTGCTCTCGGATGACGATGACGGAACGTGAACCCTGGTGGCTGGTAGGCTCTCTTTTGTCTCTTTGCTTCTAGCTTTTTAGTGTGATGATTTTCCCTCTTCTGACTTCTGATGTCTGACCCACGAGTGCAAGTATGCATGAGAACAAACAACAAACTTAGCCTTTTTCTAACCAATATGGGTTCATCTATGGGGCATAAATTTGAAAGAAGGCTTTAAAAAATTATTGTGTGAGAGAATATTTTGGACCTCAAATTGATTATAATCTTCAAAATGCCATAATTCTTTGCTTACACCAATTGGCGGGTAAGGCAAACCTCTAGAACCACATGTACAATCAACTACACCTACACTGCCACTAAAACGTTACCAACATCCCTACTTGGTATGTGGCCTCTTGATCTCTTCAGCGTTAATCAATGCTCTTCAAGATCTCTTGCGTGAGCTAATCCAAGTAATTACGCCTACCCACTTCCTTGGCCCTTCTACTTGTACCTGCCCCCCTCTCCACTCAGGCCCTTCCAAACATTTTATTTTACTAAACGAGAATTAAATTCTAATGTAGATTCTCTGAGAGACATGGATAGATTGTGTGCAGTGCACCAAGAGTACAAACATAAACATTACACAGACATGCATGCAATATGCATTTCAAAACTATATTTTATCTTTCGCACCCTTGGGATTGCTTGGATCTCATTTCGAATTTATCATTTGTAGTCTTCCATGCATCCATCCTAGAAAACCCTAGCTTTGTTACTTTCATCCTTTATGTATGCACTTTTTTCATTGTCCAATTCTCCCATCTTTAATTTTTTCTCCGACTCTCCGTGTACCCTTCCTCTTCATCCATCCTAGTCCACTTTGGGAAATACCTCGGTTATCTCCCCATATTTTCATATGTAACTAGTGTTTTCAGAGGCGGGGGCGTAAGGCGGGGCGTAAGCCCCACGAATTTTTTATTTTTTAATTTTAAAAATATATAGAAATAAAACATATTTTATAAATAGGGAAAATAGATTAAAAACAAACAAAATAAAAAATATTATGAACAAACAAAACATTTAAGCCTACAAAATTGGTTGATAAAACACAAATATATACAAAATGATAATAAAAATGAACTTATCATTGTCTTTCAACATCATTTAAGATCAAATTCTAAATTTCTAACCAAAATTCAAACTATCTATGCTTATATTCCATAGATTCTATCATTCTATACATGATATATAACCAATTTAAAACAACTTTAGTTTCAAAAAATATCATAATCGTCATCCAAGAGAGTAAGACGCATATAAAAGATCACACGGTAGCAATCAAATCATTTTTTTTCAACTATGCAGACAAACTCCAGTGGGGCGTAAGCCCAGGCCATTGGGGCGTAAAAGGCGTACCCGGGCGTTCGGGGCGTAAGCCCCAGTGGTTCGGGCGTAAGCCCCACAGGAAAAAAGCCCCAGATTGAGCCGCCCCGGGCGTACCCCGGGGCGAGTTTTTTAAAACACTGTATGTAACATAATGTGCTGACAGAAATAGTCATGCTAACTGAAACCATCTTTGCAGTGGACACTTCTCATGTGTCAATTGTGATTACTTCCTCATTTCCAACTTAATTTTCATCAAAGCTGCATTCCATACCCTTTTTAGTACTAATATGTAGGGAGGGCAATGGGTCGGGTTTGGGATGGGTCGGTCCTATCCCGATCCCATTCCGTTGAGACATGAGAAATATCGTGTCCCAAACATCATCGGGTTTTTTGTACAAATCCATTTAATTCCATCCCAGATGTGTCCCAATAGGATCGGATTTTTTGTACAAACAATCCCAAACCTGTCCAAACCCATATAATTCCATCCCAGCCGCGACCCAATAGGGTCGGGTTGGGTCGGATAACCTACTAAGCCCGTTTACTTGTTGTTGGTCCTTATATGTGCGTTATCTAATGCGTGACCAGTCTTGAGTTACTAAATAGATGCCATTTGTTTCTCATTTGCAGGATAATATAGCTGGAAGAACCAATGTACGTTTGTTTGCTTGGAATCTGTAGCATGAATGCAAGCTCTGCTGCATGGGGAACATGATCAACAATGCCTTGATATTTCTGATTTGTGGCCCTGGCATTGCAGGCGGCATCTACCGGACTGCTGCCATCGAAGATAAACCAACAAATTTTGCGGAAAAAGAAAATGGGTCGAAAACTGGGCGGAGTTCTTCGTACATATGATTTGTACTATTTTCTCCTGCATTTGTGACCTTCTGGTGTCCAGACACGAGCAATTATTATTCTGTAATTAGATTTGGACATTAAAGTCTAGTATCGAAATATTGATCGAAATCAAAATTTTGAACCTTACCAGCCGGAACATGAAATAATAAAATAGAAAGTACGCGGATTATGCTTTTTGGCCTATGGCAATAAATGTAATCATATTATCTGTTCTTGAATCCCCAATTGCTTCTCATGTTGTACGGTACCCTTACCCCCTTTGAACTTAAACAGTGCAATTCCAACAACCATGAGAGGAGTCACGACCATGCTTGCAAGTCGATAGAAGTCCAGAGCACCGAGGTCATGTCAGCCTTGGCGACCGGCATGAGTGTGCAGCTCATCATTGAGGTCTCATCGGAGGCATCCCAGTCTACGGTAGCATGGCTGGCTAATCTGCATCCTCTTAGAGCAGGCGTCCTGACACAGGTGGTGGAGGACTCGAGCCTTGACGGGATGGTGGAGTTCAAGGTGGGGGAACCTGCACGAGCTGCTGCCCGAGTACGAGAACATCGACTTCTCACTGGTGGACTGCAAGTGTGCACAGGGCTGCTCGAGCTGCTGGACATGAACCCCAGGAAGTCGAAGGTGGTGGCGAGCAACATGCTACTGGGGGGGGGGGAGACGTCTGGGGGTGGAGGGGAGGGGCGGGCAAGAGGAGTGAGGTGAGGGGTGTGAAGCATCCAATCGGGGAGGGGATGGAGGTGACGATGATAGGGAAGATCGACGAGTTTGGATTGAAGGGTGGGAGAAGTAGTGAGGAGAGGAGGCGGCGGTCGCGACCTGGTGGGAAGAGCAGATGGGTGACAAAGATTGACGAGGAGAGCTGGGAGGAGCACATCTTTAGGGTACCAAGCTCACTTTGTAAGGACTCCCTCTCCTTTTGGTTCAGCAAGGTATGCTGAAATCTTCAAATATTTGAATGAAGCATGAAATTCTTCTTATTCTCTTATCCGGCTTATCCATACTTTGGCTTTTTGACAAATTCATATCCTGTTTATAGGAATATACATGGAGACAATCAGAATTGTGTCAGATTGTAGAGGGCTTTCTATTGGGGTGGATGGGAGTTTGTTGGAGGCCAACCAACCACCCATTAAGTGAAAAGCACTCCCCTAATCAAGATTAGATTGAGGGGATTAACTTAATCCGGCTTTTTAGAAGATTCCACGGTATCCTCCTACTAAAATAATGAGGAGCACTTCGTGAGAAGCCCTTCATAGGAGATCGTTTTCAGCTGCAGTTCCGACATCCTTTTCATTTGAGCTCCTCTTGTGGACGAAAAGCCTCACCTCACTTCAAGTTTTTTTTTTTTTTTTGAAAGGTAAGAAATTGCATCAATCTCAAAAATATTTACAACTATGTGTTGCCATTAAAGGCTCCCAAAAGAAACAAATATAATCCAAAAAAAAACCCGAAGCATGCAATCGATCTTTATAATCTCTCTCTCCAAGCGAGAAACTCCAATTTATCTTCCTCCTTCATGCTAACTTCTTCACGCCCCGTGAAGATGTTCTTGAGTTGCAAGCTGATGACATTCTGAATTTGCTGAATCGATCTATCCTGGAACCCAAAAATCCTCTCATTCCATGCTCCCCAAATGGTATAAACAACACAAACAAGCAAGCGAGGTCCAAACAATCTTGCCCCTCCAACTCTTGTTTCCCCCGAATCTACTTATCCTGCTGGTGAGTTCAATCAGGTCCTCATTTCTAATAGATGAAATTCGCATCAACAAGGTAAAGTGATTCCAAACCTGCTTTAAGTAGTTGCATCAAAAGAAAAGATGGGAGGTTGATTCCTCATCACACTTAAATAGGACACACCAGTTAGCCATTCTCACCCCTCTACCTTTGAGCTTGTCTTGTGTTGTAAGCCGATCATGCATAGCTCACCACACACAGCACGCAAGTGGGACGGGGGACCTCCAAATTAGATTACTCCATTCCACCATCTCCTCTCTATCTCGAACTGCTCCCCATGCCGCACGAAAGCTGAAAGTGTTGTTTGCACTGCCACTTCAAGTTTATGCTTTGTTGCCACTCAACCTAAACTTAAACCGAACCCTAAATCCGACCCTAGACCTGGAGATCCTAAACCTACACCCTAAGATCTATAGGCCATGGGATGAACCCTCGACCAAATCCTAAACATAATCTGAACCCTTTTGCCGCCGACCTCTCGTCTCCGTTGTTCGCGCCGTTGAGGAGGAGATCGTCGGGGACGAAGTCGTGGGGGGATGGGAGGAGGAGGCCGTTGGGATCGAGGTCGCCGCTGTTGAGGAGGTCGTCGGGGCCGAGAGCGTGCTTCCTCTGCCACTCGGCCTGCTGCCACCTCTGCCATGGCTGATCGAGAGAGAGGAAGAGAGCAAATGAGGGTGGCTTTAAAAAAGGTTTTAAAATTTTAGGTTTGAACATACTGATTGGGAAATGCTTTAGACTTAACCGATCTCTTCGTTGGGGTTTCAGGCATATTACAAATGTAAATTATAAATTACAATTCTGATTAAAAAGTTTCAGTCCAATCAAGACTCAGGTTGCAGCTCACCGCCTTCTCCATCTCCCGCCTCAACTCCCCACCGATCCTCTATATGTGGGCCTCCGCCAGGGCCACAATCAGCCTTGCCTTATGTTGGAGCTTGAGTCGGGTCCTTAGATGTCCTCATCTAAAGAAGCAGACCTCGAGCAGTGTAACCATGCGGTAAATCTGGAATGATTATTACATTTGATTGATCATTCTTAAATATTCTGAAATAAAAATTTAAACAATTACCATGTCATTGGTTTCCTCCAATATCCTGTTACTGTGTAAAGTTAATCCTAACTGTGAATCTCTTAACATATCATTAAGGTGCTTAACATGCAGCTCTTACAAGATATATGGGGGGCTAAATGATTTTTATAAGGGGAAAAAAACATGGGGTTAATACAAAGAAATATTATTCATGCATTTTATTTGGACAGTCATGCATTTTAAGTCTTCTATTATTCCCTCACACCAAGAACATTATTGAGCTTCACTTAGCACGATTGTTACAGTAATTATTGAGCTTCACTCCCTACCGATCCTCTATATGTGGGCCTCCGCCAGGGCCACAATCAGCCTTGCCTTATGTTGGAGCTTGAGTCGGGTCCTTAGATGTCCTCATCTAAAGAAGCAGACCTCGAGCAGTGTAACCATGCGGTAAATCTAGAATGATTATTACATTTGATTGATCATTCGTAAATATTCTGAAATAAAAATTTAAACAATTACCATGTCATTGGTTTCCTCCAATATCCTGTTACTGTGTAAAGTTAATCCTAACTGTGAATCTCTTAACATATCATTAAGGTGCTTAACATGCAGCTCTTACAAGATATATGGGGGGCTAAATGATTTTTATAAGGGGAAAAAAACATGGGGTTAATACAAAGCAATATTATTCATGCATTTTATTTGGACAGTCATGCATTTTAAGTCTTCTATTATTCCCTCGCACCAAGAACATTATTGAGCTTCACTTAGCACGATTGTTACAGTAATTAGATATTAACGGGGATTATAGAGTCAAATAATTAGTGGTTGAATTTGGGCCTTGCAAATTGAACCGAATCATTTGTTGGGCTGCGTTGGGTTCGGTAGAGAAAAAACTATTGGTTCGATGCTTAACCCGATAGGGAATAATTCAATCAGTGGGCAAAATTCAGAGTTCAGCAAAGGCCAAAAAAATCAAAAAAAAATTCAAAAAAAAGCTCAAAAGCATAAAATATAAAGCATAAAATATTATTAGATGAATAAACGCTTCAAATTGTGTCATTACTACCATGTGGTGTACTATCCCGCTTGAGAGGTAGATCCAGAGTTTGAGGAGCATCGTGGAGCCATAGGAGGAAACAAGGAAATTGAGCAGTTAGGTTAATGGGCGCCTGGGCAAAGCCCCAGCGGCACCCAGACGAAATTGGATTTGGAAGAGGCCTTCTGTGAGGCATTGTACAGGGTCGGGTTCCTGGGAGCCGTACAAGACGCGCTTGGGTGAACTCGACCATGAGCCGAGGGTCGGGCTTCCAGGATCGGGCGCCCGGGTGAAGTTGCAGCTGTGTACCCGATTTACCCTCGGGTTTAGAGTTTCCTATATATTCGTTTGAGTCCTCTATTATCGTAATTGTGGGGGATGATCTCCGTGCCGACCCGAAGACTCCGCCCAACTAGTCAATCGAGTCGAATCGAAAGTCTGATAAGACATTTGTCTAGATTTTGGGTTCGGGTATTGAACTTCTGAACAGTCAAAAGATTGTTGACACGTGATGTGATCTCGAAGTTCAACCGAAGCCTACGTCTCCGTGCTATAAGCAGCAACTTGAATTCACTAATACTTAAATTGAAGTGACCTCGATAGATTGAGTGTCACTGATTTCTCTTCGAAAAGAAGATTGATATGTTGGGATGTCTGAGCTCTGGATTTTTCGGAAGTCTGATTCAAAAATCAGATATTTGATCCTATACATTTGTCGGGCTTGCTATTTATAGAACTTTTGGACGTAAACCAGGGTAAAAGGCGGTTTTCTACAACTGTCGTCTCTGTGGACCCCAGGCAGGGCTAGTGGGTTCCACTGTCGTCTCTGTGGACCCCCAAGCAGGGCTGGTGGGTCCCGTTGGGGGGTGTTGGCCAAAATTTGCACCCACAGTTATCCCACAATTACCCCCTCCAAGTTAGCTAGAGGCTGATCTGGATGACTTGGAACCCAGGTGCAAAATTCAAACCCCCTGCTAAGGGTTGGTGTCATAGAGTTCTCATTAAGCGGTGCTGGCTGATAGGGCTCCGGCGACTAACCGATCAAAACCCATTGATAGGCTGTTTGTTTGATCGATCATTCAGGATTTCTGATAGGTCATTTTCAAACGATCGGATAAACTTGTCTGATCGGATAAATTTGTTCGATTGGTCAAATTTGTCCGATCGGTCTAATTCAACCGGTAGAGCTTAAGGTGATCGGGCAAAAAACCGTATTTTTTTTCCTGATCCTTTGAAAAATTACCCGATCGTCTGCCCGTCGATCGGGTGAAGTCTTTTGGCAGATCGATCAAATTTGTTTGATCGGATAAATTTGTCCGATCGGTCAAATTCAACCGGTGGAGCTTGGGGCGATCGGATAAAAAACTACGTTTTTTGCCCGATCCTTTGAAAAATCACTCGATCGTCTGCCTGTCGATTGGGTGAAGTCTTTTGGCCGATCGGTCGAATTTATCCGATCGGGTAAATTTGTTCGATCGGTCAAATTCAACCGGTGGAGCTTGGGGTGATCGGGTAAAAAATTACGTTTTTTGCCCGATCCTTTGGAAAATCACCCGATCGTCTGCTTGTCGATCGGGTGAAGTCTTTTGACTGATCGATCAAATTTGTCCGATCGAATAAATTTGTCCGATCAATCAAATTCAACCGATGGAGCTTGGGGGCGATCGGGTAAAAAACTACATTTTTTGCCCGATCCTTTGAACAATCACCCGATCGTCTGTCTGTCGATTGGGTGAAGTCTTTTGGCCGATCGGTCGAATTTGACCGATCGGGTTTGTCCGATCGGGTAAATTTGTCCGATCGGTCAAATTCAACCGGTGGAGCTTGGGGCGATCGGATAAAAAACTACGTTTTTTGCCTGATCCTTTGGAAAATCATCCGATCGTCTGTCTGTCGAATGGGTGAAGTCTTTTGGCCGATCGGTCCAATTTGTCTGATCGGATAAATTTGTCCGATTAGTCAAATTCAACTGGTGAAGCTTGGGGTGATTGGGTAAAAAATTATGTTTTTTGCCCGATCCTTTGGAAAATCACCCAATCGTCTGTCTGTCAATTGGGTGGAGTCTTTTGGCCCATCGATCAAATTTGTCCGATTGGGTAAATTTGTCCGATTGGTCAAATTCAACAGGTGAAGCATGGGGCGATTGGGTAAAAAATAACATTTTTTGCCCAATCCTTTGGAAAATCACCCGATCGTCTACCTGTCGATTGAGTGAAGTCTTTTGGCCCATCGGTCTAATTTGTCCGATCGGGTAAAGTTGTCCGATTGGTCAAATTCAACCGGTGGAGCTTGGGGTGATCGGGTAAAAAACTATATTTTTTGCTCGATACTTTGGAAAATCACCCGATCGTCTGCCTGTCGATTGGGTGAAGTCTTTTCGCCCATCGGTCAAATTTGTCCGATCGGGTAAATTTGTCCGATCGATCAAATTCAACCGGTGGAGCTTGGGGAGATCGGGTAAAAAACTACGTTTTTTGTCCAATCCTTTGGAAAATCACCTGATTGTTTGCCTGTTGATTGGGTGAAGTCTTTTGGCCTATCGGTCCAATTTGTCCGATTAGTTAAATACAATCGGTGTAGCTTGGGGCGATCGGGTAAAAAACTACGTATTTTGCCCGATCCTTCGGAAAATCACTCAATCGTCTGCCTGTCGATTGGGAGAAGTCTTTTGGCCTATCAGTCTAATTTGTCCGATCAGGTAAATTTGTCCGATTGGTCAAATTCAACTGGTGGAGCTTAGGGCGATCGGGTAAAAAACTATGTTTTTTGCCCGATCCTTTGGAAAATCACCCGATCGTCTGCCTGTCGATTGGGTGAAGTCTTGGTGTTGGCGTTTCGTCTTTCCTGTCGTTTCCCCTGGCATGTCGCTTCGTCTAGCTTGTCGTTTCGTCGGGCCCGTCGGTTCGTCTGGCCTATCGTTTCGTCTAGCCTGTCGTTTCGTCATTCGCCAGTCTGGTGGCGCCACGTGTCGCATAGATTTTTCCACCAAGGTTTTCGGGGCCTATAAATCCCGTCCCAGGGTTCATTTTTCCCTCACGCTGTTAGAAATTTTTCTGAGTCCCCTGTTTTTGCTCCCGAGTTCTTGCTTTCTGTTCTGTGTTTCTTTGTTTGACTGCGATGGCCTCTACAAGCTGCACCAAGAATATCGTCCCCCCCTAAGGTAAAGCCATCGAAGAAGGGAAAGGCCATTGCTGAGCCCTCGTCGCCGAAGATTGCGGGGAAGGGCAAGGCCAAGGGTAGCCTCGGCGTCCTAGGCAAGAGGCATCTAGGAGTCGGGTTTGCCTCTGCGCCAACCAAGCTGGAGAACATACCCAAGTCCGACTTCGTGCTGAGGCCATTGAAGCCTTTGTCTGAGGAGCCCGTTTTCGAGTACGGGATCGGCAGGAAACCGACTGACGCAAAAAGGGAGAAGTGGGAGAGATTGCTGAGCTTCTTCACTGAAGGCGCCCACCTCCCTGCGCTCGCTGGAGTATAGGCTGCATTCGGGATCGACAAACGGTCGGTCTTCACGGACTTGGCCAACAAGGAGAAGATTATGGGAATGATCATGATGATTAGGCAGCTCAATTGCGGGCTGCATCTGCCCCTTCTTCCATTCACGGCCAGGCTGCTGAATACTTCCGGGCTTTGCCCTGGACAGCTGACGGGAAATGCGTGGAGGATTATCTATGCTTTCTACCAGGTGGAGTCCGATCACCAGGACGAGCTAAGAGCTTGCTACTCCAGCGTCCCCGACGGCGAGCAAGCCAGGATCGAGTTGGCATATTTTTTCTACCACTATCAGTAGGTTTCAAGGAAGGATAGCCCCTTCTTCAATCTGCATGGTGTCTCCGTCCTCCGCCCCTATCACCGACACGGTACCCTCCAACATGCTCTACACCGACTGGCCAATCTCTGTCACGGGGGTGTCGACTCCCCTCAGCATTTCGGAGACTCCGCATACCTAAGTCCACAAGGAGTTGGAGCGATATGGACCGGGCGACGATCTCTGCTGGTCGTCCGAGCAGGTAGGGGCAATAGACAACCTTTTCTTGGAGCTTATCTGTGGGACCCAATCGTGGAAGCAGTTCGCCAACTGCCTGGTCCGTCATGGCAACGCCAATTTGATGCATCGGTTGCAGGCGAGGTACGAGGACGACACGTTGTACTCGGAATACGAGGAGGACCCTGAGACAGGAGGGGTGGTCCGCTATGTGCGGGCCGAGAAGAAGGTCTACGGTAAGTGGATGCGTTCGAGGCCAGGGGCGGAGAAGTTAGTTTTGACCAAGCGGGGCCAGGTCAAGAAGAGGAGGTTATGAAGGAGGAGAAAGAAGAAGGAGGAGAAAGAAGAAGAAGGAGAAGAAGAGAAAGAAGAAGAGGAGGAGGAGGGAGAAGAAGAGGAGGAGGGAGAAGAAGAGGAGGAAGGGAAGGCAGGAGGAGAAGAAGAAGGAGAAGAATAATAATAATAAGTGGATGAAGAAGAAGAGAATGAAGAGGAGGAGAAGGGCGAAGTGGTGCCCCTCACTCCACCAAGCGTAGGCCAGGTTCCTCCGATCGACGAAGCTAAGGCCCATCGAATGGAGGACGATCTAGATACTGTGGACGACGGCAAGAAGGTGCCGATCGTCTACCACTTCGAGACCCTGAAGCGTCCTACACGTATCAGGGTCAAATACTCGGGGAGCGATGTGGTGTACGACCAGACACCCATATGCCAAGTGCCGCCTGAGGGCCTTTGGTAGGGCAAGGCCTCGACAGGACAGGCCTCGGCGAGCGAAAGGCCGGAGGCAAATAAACCGAAGCTGGCGCCTCAGAGCGATGCGACCAAGGTTGCAACAGAGGCCGTCGTGCTAATCTCTGCCCTCCTGCAGAAGGCGGACGAGAGGATTGACGAAGGAGGAGCTTCGTCACCTCCTGAAGTCCCTCCCCCCGAGCCCAAGGGGGACGGGTCAGGGGGAGAAAAAGATGACGGAGCCGGTTCCGATAGCTGCTCCTGTGCAGAAGACTCCCACCCCCAAGGGGAAGAGCTCTGATCGAGGGAAAGGACTGGCTCAACTCTCCCATGGGGGCTCTGTAGGCAATAGTAAGCTTTAACGCTTTACTTCGTCTTCGTTGAATTGAAAGTTTGAACATGTCTAAGCACTTGGAATATTCTGCCTGTTGGTGCACCTGGCAGCCCGCAGCCTATGCTGCGGGATTTGGGCAAGGTGGATATCAACCGCCCAACTGGGGCATTAAGGAAGCTTTGCAACCTGCCAGATGCGACCCTCGAAGAAACATCTAACAGGCTGGAAGTGATGGTGAGTAGTTTCGACTTCGACTTAAGTTATAGTACTTCCATCCGATGTTCCTGACTTGTTTTTGTTGCTATGCAGATGTCTGCCCTGTTGAAGCTAAATAACAGGGTTTTTAAGAAGGTCGGAGAGAGGGAGGCCACCAGCGAGATCTCGCGCTTGAACACCCTCCTGGAAGAGGCTAACTATGAGAGGGCAAAGCTATCTGCGGCGCTCTCCTCAAGTCAACAGTCTTTCCGTAATGAGGCGCACATGAAGAAGAAGATGGAGGCTGAGTTCGTAGCAGCTAATAAAGAACTCCGGAGCCTTAAGAAAAGATTCTTCAAGGTGGAGAACACCTCTTTCCAGTGTTCCGAGGAAATAAAGCAGTTGAGGACTGAGCTTGCTGCACGCTCTGGAAATCGAACAGCTGAATGTCGACTTGGCTAGCTTCAAGTCGACGGCTGAAAAAGCCATGGAAGCCCTCATGCTAGCTCATGCCGGCGGTGCTCAATCTTCGAAGACGTTCGTGGCCAGCATGGCCAGATGAGGTTCTGAAGGAGATAGATCGCGCATGTAGAGTGTAGCTAAGCCTTGATGTATTTTCCTTCTTGTACCTGTACTCTTGAATGATAGAAAATATTTTGTTTTTTGGAATAAACTGTCTATTTTATGTTGAATGTTCTGAATGGAATGATTGATGTCTTGTATTAAATGATCGAAAGAGTATCTGCCAGCTAGGGGTCGTGTCTTAACACAAACACCCAAGCTGTTTTATGGATTAGTCAGTCAGA
This sequence comes from Chamaelirium japonicum, assembly GCA_947650365.1. NCBI lineage: Eukaryota > Viridiplantae > Streptophyta > Magnoliopsida > Liliales > Melanthiaceae > Chamaelirium > Chamaelirium japonicum. Next base: position 116,046,399 of record OX393550.1, read on the forward strand.
AGTTATGTCGTGTCGCAACTTCTAAACTATTAATCGATCTACCAATTAAAAGTTATGATGTCTCACAATGTTAAAATTATTTGTTTCTACCTGTAAGGGGTCGTATCGCAACACGAACACTCAAACTATTAATCAATCTGTAAGTTAAAAGTTGTGCTGTCTCACAACATTAAAACTATTTATTTCTGCCTGTAAGGGGTCGTGTCACAACACGAACACCCAAACTATTAATCGATCTGCCAGTTAAGTGTTGTGTTGTCTCACTATATCAAAACTATTTGTGATTATAGGAACATGTAGAGTTGAAATGGACAATATTGAAATTGAAACAAAGATTTATTCAGTACAAGGTTTTCATCAGGGGTAGAATATTTTGAGATGTTTGATATTCCAAGCTCTTGGTGGCCTATCTCCTTCTGGCAAGATTAGGCGATAGGATCCTTTGCCCCCAACTGACTCGATGATGTAGGGTCCTTCCTAGTTGGGAGCTAGTTTTCCGCTGTCGCATTTCCTTGTGTAAGAGAAGACTGCTCTGAGGACTATATCTTTAATGTGGAACTATCTTCTTCTAACTTTTCGATCATAGGCCTGCTTGATCTTCTGTTGATAGTTGGCGACACGGACAGCTGTCTCGTCATGTAGCTCTTCTGAGAAGGCAAGATCATTGATATGAAGCTCGTTGTTGATTCCTTCTTCAATCGCCTTAGTCTTCAAAGTTAGAGATATGGCCTCGGTTGGAAAAACTGCTTCTGACCCATAGGTTAGGCGGAAGGGGGAAAATCCAGTCGATCATCGAGCAGTGGTCCGATAGCCCCATAGGACCTCTGGTAGGACTTTTTTCCATAACCCTTTCTTGTCACCCAACTTCTTTTTGAGTAGACTGAGAGCTCTGTTGGAAGCTTTGGCTTGTCCATTGCATTGTGGGTACCTCGGAGTGGAATAGAAGAGTTTGATTCCGTACTTCAGACAGAACCCCCGAAATTTATTTGAGTCAAATTGAGCTCCGTTGTCGGCGATAAGTACTTGAGGTGCACTAAATCTGGAGAAGATGTTGTGTCTGATGAATTTTTTAACCTCGTCGTTCGTTTCTCAAAAGAGTGGCACAACCTCAACCCATTTGGTAAAGTAGTCGGTGGCCAACAGTAAGTACCTCTTCTTGCTTGGTGATGGAGGGAATGGGCCCAGGAAGTCCAATCCCCATTGATTGAAAGGGTAGGGACTTGTCAAATGATGAAGTTCATCTGCAGGGAGATGGGTAGTTCAAGCGTGTCATTGACAAGTCTCGCATCTTCGGACGAACTGACGAGCATCCTTTGCCATAGTTGGCCAATAGTAGCCTTGGAGTTTTGTTTTGGATTTAAGTGATCTTCCACCAGAATGATTGCCATAAGCTCCAGAATGAATATCGGCTAGGATTGCTTCTACTTGCAGGGGACTTAGACATTTGAGAAGTATTTCTCCATGTGATTTGAAATAAAGATCGTTTTCTCGGAGACTATAGAACGAGATCTTTCTTTGAAGTCTTTTGGATTGGACAAGGTCTTTAGGTGCTCTGCCTTATTTGAGGAAGTCAAAAATTGGTTGTCTCCAATCTGAGGGTTTACATACTAGGGCAAAAGTGGAGGTTGGCTATCTCCAACCCCCACTGCCTTTCGTTGTGGTGATAAGTTGTTGTCCGATGGTAGTTTTTGACAACTCTTGATAGTCGATCCGAATTTGACTTTCTTTAAGAGAGTCTCTGAGTACTGAAGCTACGTTGGCTAGAGCGTCGGCCTTTTGATTTTCTGCCCTCAGGATTTGCACGAAATCGATGTCTGAGAATCGTTGTTTGTAATGCTGCACTAGAGCCAGATAGTATTGCATCATTTCTCCTTGTGCTTCGTAGTCTCCGTTGATCTGCCTGATTATTAGTTGAGAATCGCTATAGATGGTGAGATGGTCAACCCCCAGAGTTTCGGTAATCTCTAGCCCGAAAATAAGTGCTTCGTATTTGGCTTCGTTGTTGGTAGTGTTGAATCCGAAAAGAATTACCTTTTGAAGATGGTAAAGTTCGGGGGATATCAGAACTATCCCAATTCCCAAACCGATCGCACTTGAAGCTCCATCAGTATAGAGCTTCCACCGTGTTGGTGAGGTAGTGGGAGCCTCAGGGCTTGGATTGAAAGTCACAGGATCAGGAATAAGAGGAGGTTCGTCGTCGTCATGGACATGCATCTCAACATCATCCTTCAAGGTGATGAGATCCTCCACGAGAGTTGGTAAGGAAATCAGCAACGACTTGCCCTTTGAGTGAAAAATGAGACTCAAACTGAATTTCAAGAGCGCTCATCTCGATTACCCACTTAGCCATTCGACCCGCTCGGCCTGCCTTATCGAGGATGTCTTTGAGTGGGTGTTCTGAGACGACTATAATCAGGTAAGAAACGAAGTAGGGTCAGAGCCATCGCGATGCTGTGAGCAAGGCCAATGTGATTCTTTCGATCTTCGAATAGCGAGTCTCTGTCGGAAGAAGAGTATGACTAATGTAGTAGACAGGGTGCTCAATACCTTCTCTTCTACTAACCAGGACTGCGCTAATGGCTTGATCGGTGACAGCAAGATAGAGCCAGATGTCTTCTTTCACAGTAGAGCCGTTAAGATAGGAGCCCAAGCGAGATAGTATTTGACACTCTGGAAGGCTTTCTCGCAAGTTGGATTCCATCCAGAGGTGTCTACCTTCCGTAACTTATCGAAGAGTGGCTTGCACTTGTTGGAAGACTTAAAGATAAATCGGTTGAGAGCATCTAATCTTCCTGTGAGGCGCTGGACCTCCTTCCGATTGGTGGGCAATAGCATTTCGAGGATAGTTCAAATTTGATCGGGATTCGCTTCGATGCCCCTCCTGGTCACCAGATGACCTAGAAATTTACCCGATTGAACTCCAAAGGCGCATTTGGATGGATTCAGTTTCATGCGATACTTCCGGAGGACTTGGAATGTTTTCGCAAGGTCTGAGAGATGGTTCTCACGACTGCGACTCTTGGTGAGAAGATCGTCGACATAGACTTCGACGTTGCAGTCGATTTGCTCTTCGAATATCTTTGTGACTAATCTCTGATAAGTTGATCCTGTGCTTTTAAGTCCAAAGGGCATGACATTGTAGCAGTAGAGGCCTTTGTCTGTCACAAAGCAAGTCTTCTCTCGATCGTCAGGATGCAGGGGAATCTGGTTGTACCCGGAATAACCATCCATAAAGGACAGAAGTTCATGGCCAGCTGTGGCGTCGACCAGTCTGTCTATTCTTGGCATGGAGAATGGGTCTTTAGGGTAAGCTTTATTGAGATTTATGAAGTTGATGCAGACCCTGATCTTTTCATTCTTCTTCGGAACTGCAACAATGTTGGAGATCCAGGTTGGGTACTCTACTTCACGAATGAAACCTGCCACGAGCAACTTGCTGATCTCCTCTTGAACCGCTGCTGAACGTTCTGGTCAGATCGCCCGGAGCTTTTGTTTGACATGTTTTGCTCCTTCTTTGATGGCGAGTCGGTGGCATGCATCATCCAGATTGATCCCGGGCATGTCCTCGAAACACCATGCGAAGACATCAATGTTGGACTAGAGGAAGGATACCATGTCTCGCGCTTTTGCGTCTCTGAGACTGGTACCAATGAATGTCTCTCGAAGGAGATCACCACTGCCAATGTTTACTAGGGTGATCTTTTCGATTGAAGGGGAAGACTTCCACTCGACAGGTGGAAGTTCTGCCACTGGGGGCTTGTTTTGTTGCTAGCTTGAGGAAGGACCAACTTCTTCTCTTAGACGCTTTGGTGGAGCGAGATCTACCCTGTGATCTGTCTTGGCTGCGGTAGCTTCACAAGATCGCTCAGCTTGCTGGTCACCTCGAATGCAGATAATGCCCTCTCCCATTGCAAACTTGAGGAGTTGGTGGTAAGAGGAGGATACGACATTGATCTGGTGAAGGAAGCATCACCCAAGGATAACGTTGTATTTGGATGTTCCTTTGATGATGGCGAACCTCACGGAGACTCAAGTCTCCCTGCTTAGGTCTAGGGTGAATCTCAACTCTCCCATGGTCATACTTTGCTCGCCGTTGAAGCCTGTGATGAAGATGGGGACAACGTCGAGACTTGAGTATTTAAGCCCCAGTAGTGGTTCTGAACTTCTTTATGGTATTATAGATTTAGGCGTTAGTGATTGCGGAGTCCACATCGTGAACTCCTGTTCCAGGCGTTAGTCAATATCTCATATGAGTTGGGAGTCCTAAGCTAGGCGTTAGTCAATAATAATGGGATAAGTCCATGACTTCATAACAAAATGGATTAAAAAACCATAGTATATATATATTTTACCCGTCAAAAGTTCCACCTCAAAGGTGGAATTTTGAATCCCCCCTTACGTGAGACGTTCTCTTGCCGAAACCCTAGTACAGCATACCCTTGCGCCGGTGATCGCCATTGTTGGATCCAGTTCCAGGTATCTCTCTTTCTCTATCTCCCTCCTCCCTCTTCTTTGTACCTATCGGAAACCCATCGGAAACTTGGTCGAGAGACCCAACCCCTCTCGGCCGCCCTCTCCCAACCCTCTCGGCCGCCCGTCGGTCCAAACAAAATACAAGAGAGAGAGAGAGAGAAAGAGAGACTGGCCACCATGGTACTCCGATCGCGACGCTCTTCGGCTCCGATCGTGACGCCTCCGGCTCCAGCTCCAATCGCGATGCCCTCCGGCTCCGGCTCGACGAGGGCTCTCGGCTTGTCCGGATCCGATCGCGATGCCCTCCTTCGGCTCTGATCGCGATGCCCTCCTCCGGCTCCGATCACGATGCCCTCCTCCGGCTCCGTCCGGCCTCGTCCAATCGCGATCCCCTTGTGACACCTGAGGTTCTGGATACCCGTGACTTGATGGTGAGGTTGTGTACATTGAACCTGTGCAAAATTTTGTATGCTCTTTTTTTTTTTATTCAGCCACATACAAAGAGAGGGTTTAATTGATGATGCCATGAAGTGATGGCGGGCCCAGGGCTTAGTCTAACACTTCATGGCTCTTGTTTGTCTCAACACACATCTAGCTCAGTCCACTCTGTCACGATGCATGACTCCAATCTGACACTTCATGGCTCCGTCTAACACTTTATGGCTCCGTCCGGCTCCGTATGTGTTGGACGGACGTCACGTCACGACGAAGCCGTCCAACACTTTATGGCTCCGTCTGGCTCCGTATGTGTTGGACGGACGTCACGTCTGTATGTGTTGGACGTACGTAACTTAATTTTAAAACATTACTACGTTACTCTACCATGATCTCAATACGATTGAAAAAATATTGCGTATGTCGAAAAATAATAATACTTATCGGGCTCTTTTTTCTTCTATTAGGACCTATTTTTACTTAAAAAATAATAATTTATATCAAATCATTTGGCCTAAATAAGTTTTTTAATTGATTGTGAATGATCCTACAGTATTGCAATGGTTGTTGGTAGCAAAGATATATGAGGACATATGGTATATTTAATAATTATTATATATATATATATATATATATATATATATATATATATATATATATATATATATATATATATATATATATATATATATATATATATATATATATATATATGCATATGTTGGTTCGGTTTAGCTCGGTTTAAAATTTAAAAATCTGTCAACTGATCCAATTATGCCTATTTTTAAAATACCTAATCCAATTCGATCCATTGAATATGTCGAAACCGATCAAAATCAATCGGTTTGGTTTGGATCAAAATCAGTCAGTTTATTCGGTTTGGTTTGGATCAAAATCAGTCGGTTTGGTTCGAAACTGATTAAAATACCTAATCCAATTCTAGTTCTTATTGTCTTTGATTTAGATAATCTATTTTCTTCTTATTTTGTTGAGATTAAAGAATTTATAAAAATTGGACTAGGTAATGGAAACAAAGAAATCAAACTATGAGAAGTGGAGTAATGCTGAAAAAGATGAGTTGCTATGTTTATTGATCGAAGCAACAAACAATGGCGGCATAAGTGTAGATGGGTCATTCTCAAAGAACTTGTTAACGATGAAAATTTTGCCAGCCTTAAATGAAAAATTCAAAGGCAATAAGACGGTAGAGCACATTCGTAGCAAGCTGAGGGTGTGGAAAAGGCAATATCAACCCGTCGCTGACCTGATGGCTTCTAATTCAGGGTTTGGATGGGACCCTGTGACCCAAAAGATTACAGCCCCAGATAAGGTGTGGGAGGAATATTTTACAGTAATATCCACTCACATCTAATAATTATTTACTCGTATATATTTGTTTGTCATTATTATTAAAAGTTGTCTTTTTTTTTATAGCACCACTCTAGCACTTGTAAGTACTTGACAGAAAGGATTGAGGACTTTGATGACTTGAAGATTGTGGTTGGAAATGCATATGCTACTGGAAAACAATCTTATGGTATGGGAGTTGGTGTAACTCCACCTGGCATAGAAGATATGGAGACGGAGGAAGATCCAATGGATGCGCTTTACCGTATGTATGTTAGTTTGGAGGATAACACCGACGATGAACCTTCATCCTTTCCAACAAGTCAGTCACATCCTGGTATGAGTTCTGATACTCAAAGTGCATCTCCCACTACTCGATCCAGTAGGTCCCTGCATAAACGTAAAATCAGAGAAGATTCCTCATCCAAGGGTAAAGGCAAGGGTGTCGACACTACGATTGATAGGCATATGAGTAGTGTAGAAGTTATTGCTGAAAATATGAAAGCAATATGTGAGAGTTACGAGCGGTCTGATTTGTGGAAGCTTCTGGAGGAGACCCTGGGCCTAGATCACACACTTCGCTTTCGAGCTACTGAGATATTGGTGAATCCGGCGTTGCAGGACATATTTGTGAAGATAGACCCTGAGACTAGGAAGAAATGGGTACTCTTTAGATGCCAGAGTTGTTAGGGTTGATTTCTATGCTTTATTTGGGACTCGTTTTGAGATGTAATAAAACTTTCTTTATTTGCACTCGTATCATGGTATGGTATTTTTATTGATGGACGTTATATTAATAAAGTTCACATTATGAATGCATTCATACGATGGTCATATTGTATGTTCTTTAGAATTACTTAGATGATGCTTACTCAACAATCATCATGCAAATTTTCTTTAGAATTATCTAGCTCATAAGCCTATCATCATGTTCTTTAGAATTATCTAGCTCAATATCCCAAATTTTTATAGCTTACAGTTTCACCCTCAACTCATGCAAAATCAGAGTTTTTATTCTTTATTATTAGATGTTATATTTATAAAAAACAAAAAACTGATTATAAATGCAATCATATTTTGCTCATTTCGAATATGGTTTGTTCTTGATTGTGAATGTACAATGTTTATTTCAGGTAAAAAATAAGACCACCTCATCATGAGTTATCGGTTGTTATATATGCTGTATATTCTATGGTAACAATTGCAGCTTTATATATTAGGAGATCACATGCACGAAAAGTTGGACTACGGCACCCTATCACTAGTGCTGGATATAAATATATTCATACAAAACTTGATGGTAATCCAGTTGAGTTCCGTGAATTATACAGGATATATCCAGACGTATTCCGAAAATTATGTCGGATATTTAGAGAGAAATCTCTAATATCGGATACTAGATTCATTTGTGTTGATAAAATGGTCGGTATGTTTCTACTGACTGTTGGCCAAAACAATCGATATGGAAATACTCAGGAAAGATTTGGACGTTCCAGATGGACTACTAGTAAGAATTTCAATAAAGTGTTAAATGATTTGGTTTTATTAGCACCATATCTTATGGCAACTCCTCCCACTACAACTCCACCTAAAATCTTGAACGACCAGTGATTCTTTCTATATTTTCGGCTAAAAAGTTATCTTATACATACATGTATAATTTTAACATCATATAAGTTTGTTATTTCCTTCTGTTATTAATATTTTTTTTTATAAGAATTGCATTGGAGCTATTGATGGTACCCACATTCTAGCTATGGTTCCTAGAAAGAAAACAGTGAATTATCGGAACCGCAAAGGGCAAATTTCTCAGAATTAATGTATTAGCAGCATGCATATTTGATCTCCAATTCATATATGTCCTCAGCGGTTGGGAGGGTTCTGCAAACAATGCACGAGTCTTGCAAAATGTATTGTCTCGGACGGATGGGCTTAAAGTTTTACGAGGTAAAATTATTATTACTATATTACTATTAACATTGATTATTAGTAACCAAAAAATTCTATATATTAATTATTTTTATATTCTTATAGGAAAATTTTATTTAGTAGATGCCGATTTTCTAAACCGAATGCAATTTTTATCCCCTTATCGCGGTGTTCGATATCACCTGAGGGAGTATGGACCAGGTCGTCGCCCAGAGAATGAGAACGAGTTATTTAATCTCGTCATTCATCTCTACAAACTGCAATTGAGAGAATTTTTGGGGTGTTCAAATCACGGTTTACGTACTATATTTAAAGTCGCCCCACCATTTCCTTACAAGACCCAAGCATTACTAGTGATGGCATGTGCAGCTTTGCACAACTATATTCATCGAGAGTGTAGCTTCGATGAGTTTCCTATTGATCAATCTGAGGAACTCTTGGAAAATATAGGGGACGAGCCGAATCCTGAAGAAGTATTTCAGACCCAAGATGGGGAACGCGAGGCAGCAAAAGAGTGGCGAAACAATATTGCTCAATCCATATGGGAGGATCATCTTAATAGAAGGAATACTAATTAGACTTTGGTACATTTGTCTCCTCGGTCATATATTGGACTTATTATTTTAATTAGTATGCTACTTCCAATTTGTATGTTATTTGTGGAAATGACCTCCTTGGTTGATGGTATGCTAAAGTCTTTTGTTATGAGATAATTGTTAATCTTGTTTGAAATATGATCTTATTTATGAAAAAATTATCAATTTATATATGTCAAATTACTAAAATCTTTGATATGAATTTTTTTTACCATTTGACATATGTTAAAATTGGCCAAACTATTTATCCAACGTGGTGAGGCAATCTTGGATGGCAGAGGTAATGTTGATTAAATCGAGATTAATTTTGTTTTATTGTTCTTGTATATTTTTTTAATGAATGTTTTAATACTTTTCGTATTGGGCCTTCAAAATTCATCAAAATTGTTCTTCAAATGTGTTAGTCAAATGGGATTTTATGTCCAAGTCCACAACAAAAATCCCACGTGAACTCCTAAAAAAGGGATTTATGAGACCGTGGACTTTTCAGAAAAGTCTACAGACTTCTAAAAAAACCCAAAGACTCTTTAAAAAAGTCCACGGATTCTTAAAGACCGCAAGTCCATGAACTCCTGAATAATGATTTTAAAATCCCAATTGACTAACACCCCCTTAAAGCAATCTGAAAACATAATGTCGATTGAGCTATCGGTGTCGATAAGGATTCGGTTGATGGTACACCCGTCGATGATGAGCCGCAGGACCAGGGGATCCCGATGCGGAGTATGCACTCCTTGGAGGTCGGAGTCGTTGAAGACGATCGATGGCCATGATAAACCCATGATGGGTTTCTCGATCCAGGTATCTTCCTTGTTTGCGGCAGAGTGAACGTTGAAGATGCATCAAACTTGCTGATCGACTTCTTTATCGATCAGCATTTGATTGTGTAATGCTCTGTGGATACCAAAAACATTGGCTCGCATGACGATATGCGATGAGCTAGTCGAGATCCAGTGGACCCAACAGGCTTCCTTCCCTTTTGCTAAAGAAGGTTGGCGTTGGTCCCGTCCGTTCTTGACGAACTCCCGGAAATGGCCTTCACGCAACAGGTCTTCCAGATGATACTTCAGTTGGAAGCATCGAGTGGTTGGATGACCATGACTGCAATGAAAATTACAGTAAATAGATCTGTCGGCAGTGAGCTTGGTATTAGGTTGCAAAGGATTCGACCGTCGAAGAAATTCCTCATAGTGGATTTGGTCAAGAATCTGCTCAATCGGGAGGGTCCAATCAGTGAATGTTGTTTTCTTCGAAGGCAATCTACGACCGTCTTCTCTTGGTCGCTTGGCTAGCGGAGGTGCTGGTGCTTCTGCATTGTGAGCTTTGGCCATATGCTTGGGTGTTTCGCTTTCGGTAGGTTGCCGTCTGGTATCGCGCCCCTTTTAGGCGATTTGATCGTCTTCGACCTTTATTTCCTGCTGGATCCGATCAAACATCACGCCTAGGGAAGGCAGAGGGTTACGGATGAAGTTGTTGTAGATGTGCAGATCGAATCGGAGAGCATTTTGGAATGCCAACATAATAGCTTCGTCATTGAGATGTCGTCCAGAAAGGGTGACATGCTCGTTGCGAAATCTTCGCGTGAAGTTGCAAAGACTCTCATTAGCTCCCATCCTCAACCGATACAGAAAATCTAGTTTCTTCTTTGGTTTGAGATTGAGTTGATAGTATTGCACGAAGTGGTTCACAAGGTCTATCACCGAAGGAGAACCACAGTTCAGACCTGGGAGAGCAATCCAACACGACTATTGGTATCGAGCTAAGGCTCAGGTTTATCATCATCAAGTCTATCACCGAAGGGGAACCGCAGTTTAGACCCCTCATGCCTCGACCTTTCTAACTTCTTTACCGATCTATCACCGACGAGGAGACGCAACTCAGACTCGTCATGCCTCAGCCATTTTTGTCTATCACCGGTGAGGAGCCGCAACTCAGCACTCACCATGCCTCGACTGATTCGTTAGGTACCAAGTTAAGGCTTTGGGTTTTTCATCAGGTCTATCACCGGTAAGGAACCGTGGTTTAGACTCATCATGCCTTGACTGTTTTCATCAGTTGTCGAGTTGTATTACTCTCGGGCTTACAGCAAGCATCCTCCTAAAGGGGAACTTGACTAATGGATTCAGAAGAAGAGATCTGATTGCTGATGAACCAACCAGACCCTAATTCTTACGCACCATAGGGTTTCCAGGCGACGACCCGACCTTCAACTCTAAAAAGGGGGCGTGGTGTCTATCTCATTGCGGAAAGACTGACCCCCTTGCGAAGAGTGGAGGATTTGCCATGCGACGGGTAACAACCCGACCTGAGTCATGACCAATAACTGTCGACGCAGGATATGCCATTCTTTTATTTCAATCATCTCAGACTTTTTTGTTTCAACAATAGCATTTCTTTAGATTATTTGCATTCCATGGATGAAGAAAATATAGTGACTTCCGCGGTCTTCAAGTAGTAAACTCCTTCGGGTATGGTTTGATCGACGATATAGGAGCCCTCCCATCTTGCTTTGAGTTTCCCATGTGCTGGATTCTTTATGTGCGGGGTCATTTGTCGCCAAACAAGGTCGTCTTTCTGGAAAACTCTGGTCTTTACCCTTTTATTGTAGGCCCTCTTCAGCTACTGGACATAGTTTGCCAGGTTAGCAGCAGCTCGGTCTTTTCTCTCATCCAGTAAGTCCAGGCTGCTTGCCATCCACTCATTATTCATTCCCGAGCTAACGGCTCTGGATCTGGTTGTCGGGTAGATCACCTCCATTGGAATTGCTGCTTCGGCCCCAAAGGCGAGGTTGAAGGGGGGTTCTTGCGTAGGTCGCCGAGGTGTCATCCGGTAGGCCCAGAGTATGCCATTAAGGGCTTCATCCCAGAGCCCTTTTCACCCATCGAGCATCTTCTTCAGATTGGCGATGATAGTCTTGTTCGTCGCTTCTGCTTGACCGTTTGCTTGTGGGTAATACGGTGAAGAGAACTGGATCTCTATGTTGTAGTGTCTGTATTAGTCCTTTACTTGAGTCAAACTAAATTGGGGCGCCTGTTGTCCACGATCAGAGTCTTGGGTACCCCGAACCTGGTGATGATGTTGTTCCACAGAAAGAGTTCCATGTCGATATCCTTGACCGTCATAAGAGGGACGGCCTCCACCCACTTCGTGAAGTAGTCCGTCGCCATCAGTAGGAACCTCTTTTTGTTGGGTGTTACCGGCAAAGGTCCCACTATGTCCAGCCCCTACTGCTGGAAGGGCCAAGGAACATAGTGGCTCTGGAGTTCTTCAGGGAGTTGATGGATGGCTGGTCCATGCTTCTGGCATTGTTGGCAATTTTGGCTAAAGCTGATGGCGTCGGCTTTAAGAGTGGGCTAGTAGTAACCTGCTCGATTGACTTTGTATGCCAGTAGTCTTCCTCCGGAGTGATTGCAACATTCTCCCTTGTGTATCATCGACAGAATCTTGTGGGCCTCTTTTGGTCCCACGTACCTCAGAATGGGCCCCTTGTTTGATCTTCGGTAGAGCACCCCCGTTGTGAGTTGGAACTTTAGTGATCCTCTCTTCACCTTCTGCATCTCGAGACAGTCCATCGGGAGTTGCCCTGTAGCGAGGTAGGCTCGGATCGGGCTGGTCCAATCGGAGGGGGACACCTGGTCGAGCGTCGGGATTGGTAGCCCAGTTGGTGCAGCTTCAATCATCATCATGTCGAGCTCGGTGGACGGGCTATGTTGACATCTACAATGAGGTGATATGGCTCCATCCCGCCGAGGGTTGACGCAGCACTCGCAAAGGCATTGACCACTTTGTTTTCTGACCGGGGGAGGTGTGCTATGGTTGCCCTCGTGAATCTACCAAGCTTCTTCTTTGCCAGAGACAGGTAGGTTGCCATGCGTGGTTCGTGGGTGTCGTAGACACCATTGATCTGGTTCACTACGACCTGGGAGTCACTGAACAGCATCAGCTCGCTGACTCCCAAGTTTTCAGCCGCCTCAATTCCGGTGATCAGGGCCTCATACTCAGCTTCGTTGTTGGTCACTAAGAAGTCTAGGTGTGTCGATTTATGAATTGCGATATTCTCCAAGGAAAGTATCACGACTTCGATCCCCGCGTCTAGGCTGTTTGTTGAACCGTCAACGAAGATCCTCCACTCGCCGGACGGGGCCCATTCGCTAGGTCCCAAGTCGGTCTCTTCCGCTCACTAGGGGTCTTCTTCGTACGTCATCTCCTGAATATCTTCCTCCATAGGAAGTCGCTCAGAAAATTGGCCAAGACTTGGCCCTTGATGGCCACTCGAGGCTCATACCAAATGAAGGACTAGAGCAGTTCGGTCGCCCGCCTTCCTTGCCTTCCAACTCAGCCGGCTTCCTTCAAAGCCTGCTTTAGCGAATACTCAGTTATTACCCGGAAGGGGTGAGAGATAAACTACAAACGGAGCTTCTGTATCGCATAGACCAAGATATTGGCCACTTTTTCTATCCTCGTATAATGGGTTTCCACGTTATTCATCGTCCGACTGATGAAATGGATGAGCTTCTTGACTTGGGCGCCGACCCTGACTATTACTGTGCTGATAGCCACCGCGGTCGCTGCCAGGTATAATCCGAGCTCTTCTCTCGATCTTGGTTATGACAAGATCGAAGGTTTGCTCAGAATTGACTTTATTTTGTGGAATGTCGCTTCCTTCTCGTTGTCCCAACTGTAGCTTGACCCTTTTCACAAGGCGTCGAATAGTGGTGTGTAGACGTCCGAGAGCTTAGAGACGAAGCACTGCAATGCCACAACTTGTCCGTTGAACGACTGGATCTCCGTTATCGTCCGCGGGGGAGGCATGGTGAGCAAAGCTTTAATTTGGTCCGGGTTAGCTTCTATTCCCCGGTGTGTCACCAGGAATCCCAAGAATTTTCCTAAGGAGACTCCGAATGCACATTTCACCGGGTTAAGCTTCAGATTGAATCTTCAGAATATTGTGAAGACCTCAGCAAGGTCCTTGATATGTCCTGGCCTGGTATGGCTCTTCACCACTATGTCGTTAATGTCGACCTCGACTGTTCGACCGATCTGGGCTGCGAACATCTTGGTTACCAATCATTGGTATGTGGCTCCGGCGTTCTTCAGCCCGAACGACATCACCTTGTAGCAATAAGTTCCTTGCTCTATGATGAATGTCACCTTCTCTTGATCATATGGGTGCATCGGCACTTGATTGTACCCTGTGTATCCATCCATGAATGACAACATCTGTGCTCCCACTGTGGAATCGACTAGCGCATCGATCCGGGGCAGCGAGAAAGAGTCTTTGGGACAGGCCTCATTCAGGTTTGCAAAGTCGATATAGACCCGTACTTTCTCGTTCTTTTTAGGCACCGCCACGATGTTAGCGAGCCAGTCCAGGTATTCGACCTCCTGAATAAAGACGGACTGGAGTAGCTTGTCGACCTCCTCGTTCATGGTCTCTCTCTTACGATCAGAGATATGATACTTCTTTGGCTTAATAGGGATCGCATCTGCCCGGACATTCAGTCAGTGGCATGCGACCTTTGGGCTGACTCCCATCATATCGGCATGACTCCAGGCAAACACATTGCGGTTCACCTGGAGGAACCATAGTAACGGTGTTTTTTCCTCAGGGGACAGGGCACTCCCCATATAGGTTCGCTGCGGGGGGTTCCCTATTCCCAACTCGACTTCGTCGAGTGGATCGATGGAGGGTGACCCCGCTCATTCATCCATGTGCTCTTGCGCAAGAGTGAGGTCATCCTGTTGTTGCTACCCCTTCCGGTAGCCAGGTTCAGCGAATGATCCACCATCATGTATGGCCTCAATCTGTGCGCGGGCTGTATCGTGTTGGTTCCCTTTGATACAGAGCACCTTCCCTCCGGAGTAGAATTGCATGCATTGGTGCTTGGTTGAGGTGATGGCATCCATCTCGTGTAGCCAAGGTCGTCACATGAGCACATTGTAGGGTGACTCCGCGACGATGAACCGGACTTGTCGTGCCGCAGATCCAGCGACTACTGTCAGGGTGATTTCTCCAACTAACTTCGTGGATTCCCTAATAAAACTGTACATCACGGTGTTTGAGGATTCCAACTGCTCATGTATGAAGCCGAGCTGGTGGTAAGCCCGAAGGTAAATCACCTCCACGGAGCTTCTTGTATCTACGAGGCACTAGTGGACATTCCTGCTCCCGATCATCAACTGAATCACCAGAGGATCATTGTGAAGAAGGCTCACCCCCAGGAGGTCGTTCTTGTTGAAGGTAAGGCCTTCCAAGTTGTCCAGCCCTCCATCCTCCTGGGTTACATGGACGATGTTGTTCACCGTTTGGATACGATGGACCTCATTCGCTCTCTTGTGCATGGAATTTACGGAGGGGGCCGGCCCCGGCCTGCATCCATGGATCATGTTCAGCTGAGGGGTGGCTCATGGGTCTAACAGCACAGGTGGTGGTGGAGCCCCCTGTGAGACTTCTCCGGCACGGGGAGGAGGAGAAGGCAAATATTCTTCAGCAACTCATCTAGTGGGGTCAGGTTGTGCTATGAACTCCTTGAGATTTCCCCTCTCAATGAGGTCCTCTAGCTCAAGCATCAGGGCTCAACAGCGGCACATGTGACGACCAAGATCCAATAGGCCAATAGCCAAGAGCCAAGACTCCTGAGGCGGGAATGCCAAGATGAATGAGATGAGGTGAGGTGATGTGAGGTGTACAAGGCCATGAGTTAGCCCCACATCGCTTTGAGAGAATGAGATCCTGAGCTACTTATATAATTTCCCCTCCTAAACATAGAAGACGCGTTTTAAAACCGTGCACCACTACGGATTTCGTAAGAACTCCGTAGTTAAGCGTGCTCGGGCGAGAGTAGTACCAGGATGGGTGACCACCCTGGGAAGTTCTCGTGCGAGCACGGGCAAAGCAGACAAAATCTTGTGTGTTTGGGGTGGATGTTACAAAATGGTATCAGAACCGGTTCTCCTCGGGATGGGGGGGTCTAACCCTACACGAGGACGTGTAGCCCTAAGGGGGGTGGATTGTGACGACCAAGATCCAATAGGCCAATAGCCAAGAGCCAAGACTCCTGAGGTGGGAATGCCAAGATGGATGAGGTGATGTGAGGTGTACAAGACCATGAGTTAGCCCCACATCGCTTGGAGAGAAGAAGATCATGAGCTACTTATATAATTTCCCCTCCCAAACATAGAAGACGCGTTTTAAAACCGTGCGCCGCTACGGATTTCGTAAGAACTCCGTAGTTAAGCGTGCTTGGGCGAGAGTAGTACCAAAATAGGTGACCACCCTGGGAAGTTCTCGTGCAAGCACAGGCAAAGCGGACAAAATCTTGTGTGTTTGGGGCGGATGTTACAGCACATGTCGTGACCCCGACCTTGGTGGTACTAGCACCGCTTGTTTGGCTCCCGCCCCCTAGTTATCCCTTAGGGTGCTGGTCCCGGCCAGCATACGTACCTCTTATTCTAAATCCGCTATAGGACCTCATCCGGAGGGTACGTGAGGACAGTAAACTTTTTGCTCCTCCCATCCATCGGTCCCGAGCGCTCCAAAAATTTGCACTTGGCGCCTTGGCTCGTTGACGCATCGCGGTCGGTAGCCGTCTTGATCTTATGCTGTTGCGGTATGACTGGCTTCGTTGCCTGGGCGTCTTCTTCCGTGCAGATGTAATGCGTCTTCTTCCAGGGACTCACGCGGCGTCATCCGAAGGTTGAACAGGGAATCGATCCCCTTGGGTAGCCTCCGGTTACACCCGTATTAGTCTAGGAATTGACGAGCCAAATCGGTGTAACTGTCGATGTTGTCAACGGGCAGACGAGGATACCACTCTAGCGCGGTCCCCTTGAGACTCCACTGGAACATCCGGCACAACTCGTCTATCGAGTTATATAGATTCATCTGGTTTTTGTACTCTAGCAGGTGAGTGCACGGGTCACCAGATTCGTCGAACCTCTCGAATCGAGGGGCTCGCCAGTCGTAGGGAAAGTGAGTCGCCTGCATCCACATGGTAAGGGGGCTCTCCACCGCCCCTTTTATGGCGTTTTGCGTCATCGTGTCCACCCGGTGTCCAGGTCGCTGGACTACTAGGTTGACCAGATCCTCTTGACACAGGCGCGTCTGCTCCTCTGCAGGTGGCATCGACGCCGAGTGTCGAGGGGTACGAGCAGGGATCGCCGAGCAAAGGGCCAGCCCTGCCCTGCCATCCTTCCGACATCGTGGATGTTGATGTCCCTCATTTGAGGAGGATGATCCTCTGGAAGGTGGGGCATAGGTATGGCCCTCCGGGACCGACACGAACCGTCGTTCCGCCCTGGTAGGTTTGGGGCCCCAGTCGGTCCCAAACATTGGGACATGAATTGCTATGCTCAAGCTCAGGATCCTGAGGAGGGACAACTTGTCCTGCTAAGCCACGAAGCATGTCTTTGATCACACCATTGTCTTGAATGCTTGACGCGTGCCTCCGGGGGATCCTTTCCGGCGCGTGGTGGCGCCGGGATGTTCTATCTTGAGATCGACTCTTAGTTGGAGTCCGGAATCATCCCCTAGTTTTGTTGAGGTGATCCCGGAGGTCCGTCTACCGACGAGCATGGCCCTTTTCCACCAAGTCATCCATCCTTTGGAACAGTTTCTTTTGGTTGGCCAATAGATCTTCTAGTAGTTGATGCGAGGGAAGAGGGGCAGGAGGATCCTAACTTTCCTTGTTCGAGCGGACACCTCCACCAGTATGGGAGGAGGACGCCGGAGCGGCTGATCACCATGGATGTAGCTTGTTGGAGAGGAAGTTGAAATTGATCACGTTAAGATGTGAGAGGATCCTATAGATGGCACCAGAGAATATTGGGGGAGGGGGGAAATCTCGCCGGTCATACCCGATTGTCAGATGGAGCTGGTCATCCTCTACCACCTCCCCGCAGTATCTGCAACAAGATCGAGGCTCACCTCCAAGCCAAGGTCCCTCCGACGCTTAAGTCAGGAAAGGGAGGGATGTGTGTAGTGTCGTCCTGGGTCTCGGAAGCGAATTGCCTCTCAAGAGTTTGAATTGCTTCTCAAGAGTTCGAATTTCTTATCTGCCCATGAAGGGGCAGGGTTTCTTTTGTAGACTTACTTGCACGCAATTGCTGCGATTTATCCTCCGATGATCTCGGGATGGTTTTGGCGGATCCCTCCCGATCGGACACCGTTCAAACCATTCCTTTTATGCTCCCGCGGATTATGGGTGTTGCACCTCATCACAGGTGTTTGCGCAGAAAAAGATCCAGGTCATCTTTATTGCAAACCCATGAAGATTACAGAGGCCGGGACCCGGGGACTTGGGGGTGGTGAGCCAGGTGCGGCGAATATTTGATCAGGAGATTATGGGAGAGATCCTCTGGAGGGTCCCTTTGATCTGCGTCTCCACGTGGTATTCATGCGAGAGCTCTGAAGGGGTTGCCCAGGACAGAGGTCTTTACAGGGTGAGGGTTCTTTGAGAGGCTAAGGAGTATCTGTCGTTGCTTTTGTCCCTTCCGTACTTCGCACTTTTTTGGCTAAGGGTTTTCGGCTTCGTTCCTCGGTCTTCGTGTCTTCCTCAATCCTTGCTAGACCTCAATGTCCTTGATCGTTAGTTCGCGGCGTCGATTGTGCTTCTGGCATCGGCTTTGGCTTTGCTTTGGCGTGGCTCTGGCTTTTGCTTCGCTTTGGCGCTTGCGCTTGAACGTAGACGAGTAGAGGCTTGCGATGCCTTAGTTCTTCCGGACTTAGCGTCGTATCAGCTAGAACGTGCGATGCTTTTGCTCGTGACCGGCATAGTTGCTTGGCTTTGGCACTTGCGTTGCTTTGGCGTGGGCTTTACCGGGGCTTTGGCTTTGGCTTCTTGCGTTGGCTTTTGCTTCGGCGTTGACTTAATCTTCTTCTCGAACGGCGATGGCTACTTCTTCAAGACTTCTTCCGGCTTCCTCGACGGTTATGGCATCGGCTTGACTTCTCTTCTCCTCCAGGCTTCTTGGGCTTGATCGGAGTCGAAGGCTTTGCTTTGAAGACGACGAGTGTAGCACCTGCCTTGCTCTTCTTTTTCTCCAGGCTTCTTTGGTGTGATCGGAGTCGAAGGATTCTTTTGAAGACAGCAGGGGTGGCATCGATCTCCGTGCAATGGTTGTAGCATCGGCTTTGCTTCGCAGACGACGGGTGTAGCGATGACTTTGCTTCTCTTCTTCTTTGGACTTCTTTGGCGTGATCGGAGTTGAAGGGTTCCTTTGAAGATAGCGGGGGTGGCACTGATCTCCGTGCGACGGTTGTAGCGTCGGCTTTGCTTTGAAGACGACGGGTGTATCGACGCTTCGGGTGTTCTTCTCCAAGCTTTCTCTTTCATTGATGGAGCGGGCGTTTGTCGAAGGTGAAGGGGTGGTGACACTTCGGTCTTCTTCTCCGGGCTTTTGGGCTTGATCGGAGTCGAAGACTTGTTGAGGCCGACAGGGTAGTGCCGCTCCGATCTTCTTTTTTGACCTTTGCTTTTGGCGTCTTTGGAGTCGAAGGGTTCTTCTTCTCCGAGCTTTCTTCTTCATGCACGGAGTCGAAGGCTCGATCTTCTCGTGCAAGAGTCTTCACTTTGATGAGGGCTTTCAATGGACTAAGTCGGTCCCGAAGGGATAGGCTTGCCGGTGCCTCGTAAAGCCTTGAGTCGATGAAGAGCGTGTCTCCTCTTCTACAGATCTCCTTTGCCTTGTCTTCATCTTCGACCCCTTGAGACTTCCCCCTCCCCCTCTATTTATAGGTGAAGGGGGGAGGGGAGAGATATGGGAAGTTTATTTGAATCCCTTTAATATCTCTCCCATAATTACCCCAAGATTTATTCTTCCATTGAAGAGAGGAATAAACCTTTATTTGCATTCCTTTTCTGGCGGAGTAGTTATGGCTCAATCTTCTTTGAATTTATTTGATTCTTGCACATAAAGTTGATGGCGACCCGTCTTCGTTTCTTATCCGTCGGATCGAGGGATCGGCGCAGATCCACACTTATATAGACGTCATATGCAACCTCCCCCCGCGCATGGCGGTATTTGTTTCCTTTTTCTTCTTTTCTTTCCTTTCTTTTCTTTCTTTCTTCCTTTTTTATCTTTTCTTTTCTTTCTTTTCTTGCATGGCCGGCCACCTCCCTAAGGGGTTCGGATTTCTATAGGGGGGCCGGGTGGGCCCCACTTGGGATGGGCCCACCCGGCCCCTTGTTTGGCGCAGGTCGGGTCCGGTTTGTGTGTCGGGTCTCCCTCCGCATTGGTGCATGCAAGTCGGGTCCGGGTCCGGGTCCGAGTGCGTGTCGGGTTGGCCTCCGCATTAGTGCATGCGAGTCGGGTGCGGGTCCGAGTGCATGTCGGGTTTGCCTCTGAATTAGCGTATGCGAGTCGGGTTAGGGTTAGACATAATTTGGGTGTCTACAGCGGGGTAGCCCACGATCCTAGCGGGCGATATATCCTCGGGATTGCCTAGCCTGGCAGGTCTCCCGACAGTTACAGCACCTTCCAATCTTTCCTCGCCTGATGATGGTTCTTTTGTATTGATCAGGTTAGGCTACCCATGTGCATGGGTAGTCGGGCCAAGTGTGCAACCTGTCTAACTTCGTTCCCGACCTGGCCTTCGTCGGAGAGCTCGGGCTCCTTCGATCTTCTTCCTAGGCTCAGCCTTTAGTTGGTGGTGTAGCCCGTGGACCAGGTCTGGTTGACCCGGACTCGGTCCTCCCTCGGTAGGTACTTCGTCTCTTTGCATGGGACCAAGCTAGGAGGTCCAGTTGTACACGTGTCATCATCCGGTGAGTGTGGCAGAAAACCCCTTCTATACAAAGCACATTGAGATCGATTGCCACTTCACTTGAGAGCATTACGAGGCTGGGACCATCTCTATCACACGTTTCATTCGCTAAGCAGGTCGCGGACTTCTTCACAATGTCTCACCCTACTCATCGTTTTTAGTTGTTGGTTGGCAAACTCACTTTGTTTGACCCGCCTTGAATTTGATGTGTGTGGTGTGTAAAGAGAGTAGGTGCATATAGGAGATAAGAGAGTGTGTGTCTATTTGAGTTGTTGTACAAGTCAGACTGTATCTATTTATACCTGGTCATAGAGCCTTAATGAGACATGCATTATTCTCCTCAAATTCTATCAAGAATAGTTGAAACAACTATATATATTTTATTTCTCTTGTAATCTATATGTTCAGTCTCACCTAAATAGTTCGCTACACCATTGTTTATGGAATATCTACTATTATTAGTGATGAACTAGTACGAAACCCGGGCAATGCCCGAATGTGCTTGATGGCAAAGACGACATCGCAACTGTTCGAAGAAGTGTGAAATCTGAAGTGAGTATAATTCACTTGATATATATATATATATATAAAATAAGGGACAACGGTTGTGGGGGGGGACAAATGAACTGAGACAAAGGAGCGGCTCAGATTTATCTAGAGGAGGGGATAAACAAGGAAACTCCATCACAGTCGTCCGTTTCCCACTCACCTCATAAATCCCCTTCTTAAATCACCTAACCCACCCTCAATCCTCTTAAATTCATCTGATCCGTCCGATCTAAATCCCATCAGATCCAAGCCGTTCCCGCAGCCCCCCTTTGGAACCCACGCTCTCCCCGCCCAGCCTTCACTACCCTCCCCCTCTCCCCAGATCTCTCACTCCTGTGCCCCAATCCCTCTCTTCTCCCTTCCTCCTCCCTCCCTTGACCAACACCCTAGCCCGGCCTATGCCCTTTGGTGTGCCTCTCTCCTAGGAGCTTCTCTCTCTACCCGCCCTCTTCTTCTCTCTCAGATCAGATCACTAGATCGATCTCGGAGCACGCGAGAAAACGGTGATAGTGAGCATTCTCTCTCTCTCTTCTCTCTCTCTCTCTCTCTCTCTCTCTCTCTCTCTCTCTCTCTCTCTCTCTCTCTCTCTCTCTCTCTCAGCGGCAGCAGATCCCACACGCCCCCTCCATACTCTCTCCCTCGATCTGAGGCTGGTCCCCCAGCGAGCCGAGCCGCCCGCCTCCCATCGTGCCGTAGCCCCCTCGCTGCCCCATTGTGCAGCCCCCTCGCCGCACTTCTCTCTCTCTCTCAACCCCATCGTCGCACCATCTCACTTCCAACTTCTGATTTATAGATCCAAAAAAAAAAATCATTTTGTTGATGGGGTGGGATCAAATCCTATGGCTACCTCCTCGCCGACGTTGGCCACCTCGCCCCTGAGTACGGCCTCCGACCCCCTCTCTCTCTTTTTCTCTCTCATCGGCGGGATCTGAGTCGTCACCGAACAACAGGAACTAGGGATCTCTCCCTCTCACTCTTCTCTCTCTCTCTCTAACTTCTTGGTTTTTTTTTTCTTGATTACAGATACATGATATTGGGGGATTGGAGTCATCGCCGGACTGCAAGAGGGTTTGTTAATAGTCTACCTGCAACGGCCGACTGTGATAAGGTATGTAAAAAGGATCTCCGTTTCCTCTCTCTCTCTGTCTCTATCTCAAGGGAAAAATGGATCCCAATTTCCTCTCTCCCATTCTCACACAGTGATCTCAAGGGGGAGAAAACAGAATTCCTCAAACAAAAAAAAAAACCTCCCCTTGAGAACATAGGTATTTGTTCGAAATAACAATCAGAGATTCAAGATCTTTCTATTCCTCTGTTTTTTTCTCTCTTTCTGATTTTGATCGGATTTTTTTGATGATGGAGGGATGGAGATGCACGGGGATGCGAATCTCCTAAGAGGATCATACGGGGAAGTTGAGCGAGCGGGCGCAGAGGCATCAAGATCGAAGTCAACGTGATGGAGATCGAGGTCGAGGTGATGGAGGAGACTGAAGCCGAGGTATGTGACGTCCTTTTCATCTCTTTTTTTTTCTTACTTTTTATTTTCCTATTTTTGTCCTCTCTCTCTCTTTTCTTTTTCCCTCTCCAGCTTTCTCCCCTTGATTCCTTTGTTTTTTCTTTCTTTTCTGATTTTGATTTTTCTTTTTTAATTTTTAGAAAATATTGATGGAGGGATGGAGCGAACTTGGGAGCCAAACAGGGGCGTCTCGATACAAACTGAGGTCTAAAACAAAAAATCTAAATGGGGCCACTTAGCACTGCCTACTACCGGCCGTGAGAGACTGAGCTAGCGGGCCGCCGGTCAGTGTGTGAATAAACACACACACACACACACACACACACACACACACACACACACACACACACAGATCAAATGGGGGGCTCCGGGGCAGTGGTCTGAGAGCCTGAGAGAGTCAAGAGGCTTTCGAGTTTTGGGCGTGAGCGATCGTCGGTTGATCACCGGTTAGCGCGGGCACAAACACAGACATGAGAGAGAGGGGAGCTGTGGGTAGGGCAGCATGGGCCTATGGTTGGAGGCTGGTGGCTGGTGGTGCCTCGATGGCCACTGGGAATGATGACGACACTGATACAACCGGGGCGTCGATCGGTCGGTGGTCGCTGCGGTGTTGCCGCATCAAAATGGAGAAAGGAGAGAAAGAGAGAGAGAGAGAGAGAGAGAGAGAGAGAGAGAGAGAGAGAGATAAACATTTTTTTATCTTTGGTAACAAGCAGATTTTATGGCTGACAGATCATCGGTCACGTTTTGGAATCGCACGGAAAGTTGGGTAAGTGTAACGGGCTTTTCTTTTTTGTACGCAGGGCCCGTGCGAAGTTGTTGCTACGGTGCTGTTTTGGGCCCAAACCAAACCTGAAGGCCCAAATAATGGGGGCCTTCTTCACAAGTGGAGCCTTAGGCAGCTGCCTAAGTTGCCCCACTATTGGGTCGGGCCTGGAGTCAAATAGAGGGATCAAAGATCTCTCTAATCCTCTTTTTTTTCTTTCTTTTTTTCTGATTTTGATTGGAATTTTTTTTTCAGAAGATGATGAAGATGCATGGGGATGTGAGGCTTTGAGATCGTGGGAAGGAGGTGGGGACAGGAGTTGAGGTAATTAGGAAGATGATTGAAAGGAATCTATTTTTACTATTTAATGCCGGTGTAAAGTGTAATTAACTGTTCATGCAATGCCTCCATGATCGATGTCTGGTATGAGTATCCGCCCATCACTTGGGTTAGTAGTTCTTGACAAGTGGGGCCTTAGGCAGCTGCCTAAGTTGCCTCACTATTGGGTCAGGCCTGGAGCCAAATAGAGGGATCAAAGATCTCTCTAATCCTCCTTTTTTTTCTTTCTTTTTTCTGATTTTGATTGGAATTTTTTTTTTCAGAAGATGATGGAGATGCATGGGGATGTGAGGCTTTGAGATCGTGGGAAGGAGGTGGGGATAGGAGTTGAGGTAATTAGGAAGAAGATTGAAAGGAATCTATTTTTACTATTTAATGCCGGTGTAAGGTGTAATTAATTGTTCATGTAATGCCTCCATGATCGATGTCTGGTATGAGTATCCGCCCATCACTTGGGTTAGTAGTTCATAAGTGGAGCGGAGGAAAGCAAATTAAGGTAACTTCATCAAGTTTTCGCTGTATTTAAATGGGATAACTAAAAAGTTCTCCGTCTGGCCTTACTATTTTGAGTCTTACCCCCTAAAAAATCACTTTCAATTGCAAAAAAGACCATGTGGATTGTCGGTTAACAAGGGATAAGACTCGAAAATTAATACCGGAGGGGGAACTATTTAATTACCGGAGGGGGGAACTGTTTAATCATGTGGTTGAACTGCTATGGTGATTCGAGTGCAATGTGGTGATGTCTATTTGTGCTTTATCAATTCTTCTCTTAAATTTGATGTCTTAATGTTTTTGAATTAGTCTTTGGCTTTTTAGTTTTTTGGTGGCTATATGCAACAAGAGTCATCAGTGTGATCACCAACTTTCATTATTTAAATCAACTATTTAAGTCCAATATATCTTCTAATTTGGATTAACATTAGAAGATAATGCTCACATAGGTAATGCTAACATTAGAAGATAATGCTTACATTAAAATCAGTTATTTAAGCTCAATATATCTTCTAATTTCTATCATCGGTGTGATCACCAACTTCCACATTGTCAATTATAAGAATCCATAATGATAATGCTCACTTAGGTCACCCTCGAAGTCAGTTGGACCCAACATCGGCCTAATCCTCTTCACCTTCGATCAGAGAGAGAGAGAGAGTATGATTTTTTATTCTTCCATTAAACTGTCATGCTATTTATCTAATTTGTGTTTTAGATGTTTTATGATTTATTTGGGTCATTGTAATTCAAATGGGCTTGCAATGACCTGTTAGAAAATTCATTGATATGATAATATCTGGAAATAAATTCATGGATATAATGATAATGTCTAAAATAATTTCATGGGCCTTGAATAGGTTCATCCATAGAGTGCTCAACAATAGATCGGGTACTCGGGGTGTGAAAGTCCAAGTCCACCATTGGCGTTAAGTTTGTCACCCGGATTTGGAACACTGTCGGCTGGGAGTGCTAACCTTTCCTTTTTTTTTCCTTCTTTTTTTCTATTGTCATTTGATCCCTCTTTGTTTCTTTCTATATCAATTACTGCATTCCGTAGGGGTTTAAAGATGGCAATTTCCAAATTCTAGAATTTGAAGCAGTGATTAGGGTTTACTTATGCTTGCGATGAGTTTTGGTTATTTGAAATTTTCTAATTTTTCTTTTTAAATACTAATTTTCCATTTCTAGAAGTAGAATTAGTGATTTTGTGTGAACACTATGGAAAAGAGGCAGCGATACAAAATCCACTTAAGACCAAGCAAAATTTCTTCTTTTATGATAGGACAGGAAATATTAAATCATCTCAAAATGCATCATCTAGCCATGACTTTTTGTTAATCAAGAATCCAATGTCATATGTATTTGGTATGAAACAATCAGAACTTTATGCTACTACTTTGGGACAAAACTGCCTTAGACAATGGTGAATACTAGATCTGAATGTTTTTTTTTTATGGACTGAAGATCTGAATGTTATCTATTGAGCTAACTGTTCTATTTGATATTTGATGAGCAGTTTCATGGTTCTCTCTCGGGCCATGGACTGCTAATGAGGAAAAAAAAATCATGACTGATTATAAGTTGGGAATTTTTGTGAAATAATGTTTGGTGATTAAATTTCAGAAAAATTATTTCTTTCTGGGGTGAGGTATGAAAGGCAAGAGTTCCCAATTGTTATCAATGCCCATTGGTCTTTCCCAATTGTATGCTTTATCTTGAGTTAGTTGGGATCGGTTGTGAGAAAGAGTGGTCATCGGTGATCGAGGGAGATGTGATAACTACATGTGGTTGTCGGAGCGGTGACGTTTATTGGCGAGGTTGCAATTGTGGGTAGTGTCGACAAGTGGTGTTTGGCAAAGGCAATTCAACACAAATGGTGTTTGGCAAAAGGCAGTTCAACAGGAAATCTTTTGTGTGCCGACAAAAACATTTTGGGAGTAGTGAAAATTTTTCGAGGGAGAAAATAATACTTTGAATAATAATACTATTTCTTGCATAGAGATAACAGTAGAATTGATT